>JAWPHD010013890.1:0-65064 GCA_037043455.1 Cyrtodaria siliqua | reverse complement strand
CATATTTTTAGTATTTTATTCGCTGATGAGACCTCGTTTCGATAATCTTTTCTTTCTTTTTTTGTCTTTTTGTAAATAAGTGTTTTGTTAAAATAATTAATATGTATGCAGTTAATGTGTATGCAGTTAATGTGCAGTGAATGTGTATGCAGTTAATGTATGCAGTTAATGTGTATGCAGTTAATGTATGCAGTTAATGTGTATGCAGTTAATGTGCAGTTAATGTGTATGCAGTTAATGTATGCAGTTAATGTGTATGCAGTTAATGTGTATGCAGTTAATGTATGCAGTTAATGTATGCAGTTGATGTATGCAGTTAATGTATGCAGTTAATGGTATGCAGTTAATGTGTATGCAACTGAAGGGGTGAGATTTTTTTATGGTCTGTATACAGTGTATAAGGTTCTTATGGTCTGTATACAGTGCATAAGGTCCTTATGGCCTGTACACAGTGTATAAAGCTCGTATGCCCTTTTTACAGTGTATAAGATTATTATGGTATGAATAAGCGTACATAGTTTTTATGGTCTGTATACAGAGTTTAAGGTTCTTATGGTTTGTATACAATGCAGAGGGTTCTTCTGGTCTGTACATAGTGTATAAAGCTCTTATGCCCTGTAAACAGTGTATACGATTATTATGGTCTGTACACAGCGTATAAAGCTGCACTTTTGTTATATAGAATGGTTTATATTTCTCAACGTATTGTTCATAATTGGAGGCAATGACGGCGTTTTAATACTTCTTTGGAAACACCAAACTCGAATTGACCGTGGGTAGACTGCCAGTTTCTGTTATGACGTCACGTTCCCACCAACGGTGAAAAAATGACGGTAAAATATAAAGAAATAACTGTTTAAACATATTTTATTGCATTTTTTTTAACAAAGTATGCAAATGGGTCGGGCCATAAGTTCTTACAACATTAGTTACGGCCCTTCCCAATACAATTTAAATTACAAAGAACAATTGTAATGTTATGGCTATAGTAAACATATTAAGTAACAATGAATACAGAAAATAAATGAACTAAAGTTTACAAATGTAGACGTAAACAGTTGTCACAATAGTTGGGTGAAAGAAAAGGAAAAAAAGGAAAAGAAGGAGGAGAAGAAGACAGAATATGTTTTAATAAGAGTACATAGGGTCAGTCCGAACACACTGCTGAGTTGTTTTAATACACTAGTTAAAACGCCTTGTGTCTTTTATATATGTTTGCACAGCTAGAAAAACAATTTCATTTTCTTTATCACTAAAATCTGTATTGCCAATACACAATTTGTCAACGTTCAACGGATGGAACAGTCTGGTTGATATAAACAGGTCACGCCTCTGTTCAGAAAATCGACAACATTTAAAAAGAAAATGTTCAGCATCTTCTTTGTCTAGTCCACAGTCGCATGTTGGTGATAATCGTAAATGATTCAAATACAAATCACCATTAAGGTTGCTGCATAAGTTTCGAATGCGAGCATGAATTACAGAAAGTGATCGTGAGCCGCATAAATAAAATGACGGGACAGTGGGACACTTAAACATTGTGTTGAGGAGACAACATTTAAATGCCTTTAAAGATACTAATTCACGAACATGTGTAGGTAGATTATTCCAAAGACTTAATGACGAAGGGATAAATGATTTGGAAAATAACTCAGTTCTCCTTATCGGTGTTACGTAGTCATCGGAGTTCCTCAAGTTGTAATTATTAATATCTCTAACAAACGGAGGAAACAAGTTATTTACACTCTCAGGCAACATTTTAGAAATAACTAGATATGTGTTTTTTTTTAAATAAAGTTGACGGGAAAAAAACAAAAACGTGAACTGCTTTATTTTTTACCTATAATTTAATATTGTCGGTATATATTAATTGCAATACGTCATACATAAAATAATATGAGATGTTATATAGCGTTATTCCGATATAGTGTTATCGTCATATCCACATATAAAAGCAAATTTCGAGGAAAATTATCCCACGATCGCCTAATATTAGGACGTTATAACGAAATATATATGTCATGTAAACAATTTATTAGGGGGGGGGGGGGGGGGGGGGGGGGGGGTCAATTCACGCTTCCATACTAATGAATTCTTGAGTTGATATCAATAACTGAATTGTTGATATTATTAATTCGATTTTGTCATATCGCAATATGTTTAATTTGTATCACATATTCAGTTGAATTATTGATATTAATAAATCGACTTTATATCACAAAATCATTTATTTATATCACATTTTCTGTTTAGTATTATCGTTTAATCTTTTGTTGATATCAGATATAGTAACGAATTAATGATATCAGTAAATGAATTATTAATATATGATATTATCAGTTCGAGTATGTGATATCACACAATGAATTAATGATATTACATATTCAAGTGAATTGTTGGTAACTGTGTATATACAATGTCTGATAGTAACTGTGTATATACAATGTCTGATAGTAACTGTGTATAAACAATGTCTGATAGTAACTGTGTATATACAACGTCTGATAGTAACTGTGTATATACAACGTCTGATAGTAACTGTGCATATACAACGTCTGATAGTAACTGTGTATATACAACGTCTGATAGTAACTGTGTATATACAACGTCTGATAGTAACTGTGTATATACAATGTCTGATAGTAACTGTTTATATACAACGTCTGATAGTAACTGTGTTTATACAACGTCTGATAGTAACTGTGTATATACAACGTCTGATAGTAACTGTGTATATACAATGTATGATAGTAACTGTGTATATACAATGTCTGATAGTAACTGTGTATATACAATGTCTGATAGTAACTGTGTATATACAATGTCTGATAGTAACTGTGTATATACAATGTCTGATAGTAACTGTGTATATACAATGTCTGATAGTAACTGTGTATATACAATGTCTGATAGTAACTGTGTATATACAATGTCTGATAGTAACTGTGTATATACAATGTCTGATAGTAACTGTGTATATACAATGTCTGATAGTAACTGTGTATATACAATGTCTGATAGTAACTGTGTATATACAATGTCTGATAGTAACTGTGTATATACAATGTCTGATAGTAACTGTGTATATACAATGTCTGATAGTAACTGTGTATATACAATGTCTGATAGTAACTGTGTATATACAATGTCTGATAGTAACTGTGTATATACAATGTCTGATCTTAAACCAATACTGAGGATACGGCATATATAACTAAATCCATGACGATACGACTATGTTTTAACGTGATGTGTTTGTGGAATTTTTGCTAAGTATATATTTTTGTGTTTAATTTTTTATATTAAAAGTTACAAGAGGATATAAACCTAGAATGTTTGGCAAACTCAGTCAAGTAAAATTGTCCTTGAATGTGATCGACGCTTATCAAAATATATTGGAGATAACCCACATCGTATTGTTGTCAGGTAAAAACAAGGTCAGCAAATTACAGGTGTAAACACAATATCCTAGTTGATAAAAAATGTTAGTCTAAGAAATTGAAATATTGTTATCTTGAGGAAAGATATTAGGTACAGAATGCTTTGTTTGCTCTGGAATGGAGACGGATAAAATGCTAAGCCGGGATATACACAATTGGAACAATGTACGGGAGGCAAATGTTTAAAACATGATAAAATTATGAATGACTAGCATTTCTTCTAGCACGAACTCCTATCACGGTATATCCGCTGCTCCCAACAAAATGCCTTTTTGTTTATTTCGCTCTTCGGGACATACAATTTTATTAGATCCTGGGACCATGATACAAATATTGCTATATCCACCGCCATATGCTTGCCATCTTCGGGACGGTTAACATTCTGTACTGTTGATTTTTTTAATGAATATTGAGTTCTGTTCAACCCGGGGCTAGAGGGCGTGAGCGGTAGCTAGCATATTGATCTACCGCTCATGAACAGTCTCAATCAAACCGAGACTGCAATATTTCGTATGTTTCGTGCTCGGCCGTTTCCAAAGGTCCATTATCATACTCTTTTTTTCTACAAGACAATACCGGTATCACGTATTCCTTGAAGACTTTATATACGTATAAACCCTCCTACCAGGACATTCTGCACTATATGTCGGAAGTTTAGATAATAATAGTAGCACTCGTATAATTAGTTGTCGCAGCAGCATAAGTAATAGCAGAAGCAGTAATGTCAGTAGTAGCAGGGGGAGTGGTGAAAAAAGAGAAGAAGTTGTAAAAGCAGTAGTTATAGTAGTAGTAGTAATAGTAGTAGTAGTAGTAGTTGTTGTTGTTGTAGCAGTAGTAGTAGTAGTAGTAGTAATAGTAGTTGCTGTAGTAGTAGTAATAGTAGTTGCTCTAGTAGTAGTATAAGTAGTAGTAGTAGTAGTAGTAGTAGTTGCTGAAGTAGTAGTATCAGTAGTAGTAGTAGTAGTAGTAATAATAATAACAGTAGCATCAGCTGCAGCAGAAACGGCAGCACCAGAGGCAGCAGCAGCAAAAGGAGCAGCAGCAGCATTAGTAGTAGTAGTAGGAGTGTGGAGGTAGTAGAGTTTATAGTAATAGACGTGTTAGAAGTGGTAACAGCAGCAGCAGCATCAGCAGCAGTAGTAGTAGTAGTAGTATACCAATAATGTAATGTAAGTTATATTTCCGTTTTATTTAGGCGGAGGAAACAAATACCTGTGTTTCTGGTGACCCGACCGTCCCTATTATTTGGAGCCGACCCTACAGTTTTTTATCATAAAAAAAAGATTCAAAAAAAAAAGATTCAAAAAAAAAAAAAAAAAAAGATTTCCGTGTTATTTGTTGAAAACAAACATGTTTTAAGTTTTCCTGAAAAAATGTCCCAGAGTAATGTAGTTATAGACAATGTGTGAAGCTCTCTCTGGTCAACATATGATAACTAAGTGCTTTCATAAATTTTTTCTCTGGCCAAATTCCGAGAATTATCTACAAATCTGGGCTGGTTGGAATTGCAGATGTATGTCATTCTCGAAACCGAAAACCGAAAACAATTCGATCAAACCGTTTTTCTGTGACAAGTCAAAATGATTCGAAAAACGCGATTTCCAATTAGGTATACATCACTTATATATTCTTTTGTCTAGATTTGATTATTATTTTTATGATTCTTTTCATTTGGATACATTGATATAAATTCAATGATTCATTTTTAAAAAAAAAGGACATGCTTAATGTACAACTCGTGTTAATGACAGTTTTAATATTATTAAAAGTTTAGTTTTATGACAGAATAACAAACGGATTGGACATTTTCTTTCTGGAACAATGAATTGGCCAAACTACCACGTAGCACCTTAACTTTTTCTTCGAACTTCTCTTTCAAATATTCATAGATTTTGATAAGAATACATGGAAAGATTCATATTAAAATAAATGGCAATATGGGATATATGATAGTTTTTCTTAAAATTTATTTTCTAACTAAGAAATTGTATAAAAATACATTAATTTCCGCACTGCCACGTGAAACAGATATACATTTCACAGTATTCTATATATTTGTTATTTATAGGTATGTGGTTTTATATACAAAAATATCCAGAAGGCTGAGAAGTGGTATAAATACTAAGCGTAATGTCGAAAATCAAACAAATATTTGCAATATAAAAGATGATTTGTGTGCGTCAGCATGATAGGACACTTAGGCTGTGTCATTCTTGAATTAAAACTTAATTAAACCCCTAGCAAAAAGGCTATATATATTACAATAGAATCCGATTAGTTTTGACATCCATGAAAAAAAAAGAATATTAAAAACAAAATAAAAAATACCTACCTAATTTTTTCAACTGAGTCACCAGAAACACAGGTATTTTTCTTTCTGGCCTTATCTGAAGCGTTCTAACGTTCACACATTTTTTTGTTCGATATATTCGCAAACATTGTTAATTCAAAACAAATAGCTTATCTTTAAAATAGTCAAATGTACGACAGTGGACGCTGCTACTTTATTCATCAAACTATTATGATAGCAACTATTGTGTCCGTAAGCTGCCTTTTAATCCCTGTTTATTGTCTATCACATCGAGAATTGTTTGTGGGTATCGGTTTGTAATCATCATGATCATTAGACCTCACTTATTTTTTTTATTTTTTTTTTTTTATAGTTCGACACGAACGTTATATGATGAACTCTTACGGCGACAGTTTTTTTTAAGATGTATTATTATTTTAGCTATAGTAGTCGAAGGCCAGCCAGGACAGCTGATGCGAGGGCGTGTTGTCCTGTTCCGCCCGTTAATATATCTCTTAGATGATAGGGCCTTCACATGACATCCGTTTTATACCAAACTCAGCCAGATTGTTGATACGATTGAACGCTCGGTCGAGTTCAAAAACCTGCTAGATCAAATTAGTAACACCAACGTTATGGCCAATGATTTCGTTAATTATGCTATATTGTGCATTGTTGAAACGGTATTGTCCCATTATAAGGTAAAGGTACCAAATGCCTTTTTTTTGCATATACCTTCAAATTCAAATACCATCTACCATTTTCGTTAAAAGCATTTGAAGCAAGCAATAAAGGGTGGAAATATTGCATAAACAATATATGTGTTAGATAGGTTAAAGAATAGTGTTTTATCTGTTTAACTTAACATATAGCGAAACATTTAATAATTTGATTTACGATCAAAATTATCGTAAGATCTTTCATAAAACGGGCCCCAGAGTGTTGATATCATTGAAAGTTCGGGGAAGTTTGAATCCCAGCTAGATCGAATTAGTAAGATCGGAATTATGACCATTGATTTATTGAAAACTACTGTATTTATCTTTAAATGTAGTTACTTAATTTTCCATCTGATCTTTATCAAACTTGTTTAGAATGTTAATATCAATTAAAGTTTGAAAACAGTCATACCTGGCTCACAACAATTTCAAACGCATTCAAATTATTTAAAAAAGTAAATTCGACTGTGTTAACGTTCTTGATTCTACATCTTTTATCCGATTTCTCCCAAATGTGTTCATTTTTGTATTTAAATATTTTGTTTTTTGAAGTTACCTCGGTCAAAGACAAAAAAGCGTGGACAAATTTAAAAAAACAGCCATGTCAAACTTGAAACAATTTCTAAGATTAATAAAAAGATTATCTTTATTATACGATTACTATCAAAAGTACCAATATTAGTCGCTTAAAGTGTATTATTATATATACAATTTGGATATTCTATGTGTCAACGCAGTTAGTCAAGTGAACTTAAGATTCAATGCATACATTTTTCGTAGCTAAAATATTTTGGGATCTTGCGCTAGAGGTTTGTGAATTTTTTGTGCCGAACCTAATGAACTTGAAGGGACAATATGTTACTGACTTAGTATTATATTTATCCCGTAGAAAATCCACAATGTACATTAAAATTGTATATATACTGAAAAAAATAAGTTTAGCAAGTCCATATGTACATTTAGCTTAAATAAATTGAATGCTATTTTATAATGTGAAGTATTATAAACCATTTGCATGACATAGTGTAATCTTCTCTTTCACTAATTAGTTGTGATCCAATGTAAGTATCAGCGTTATCTCCCATTTAGTCAAAATTTAAAGAAATTGAAATAACCTCCCTTTACATTGAAATAAGAACGAAATTATAATATCTGTAAAGCAGGTAGATTAAATCATTTTCAAACAAATTAAAAAAAGGTAGGGCAAAAGTAAAACGAAAAGTATAGCAGTACTTTGCTTTCAGTACCTTTTTTGCAGCAATATCAAAGCAAAGTTTCGAGCTAGATTATTCCTACTCGCGCGATCCCCTGTCAACGCAGTTAGTCAAGCAAACTTAAGATACATTGTATACATTTCCCTAGGTAAAAGTAGATATAAAGGCCGAACAGGAAATGTACCATTCAAGGACCACAGTCAATCAAAAGCACGCATAGAAACAAACAACAATTATAAAGATGAATAAAAGGCAAGATATGACACCACAAACACAAAAGGGTTGTCAATAGGGCTACCGCATTGGAGCGGTCAATGGCAATATGGCCGCTTGAAATTTAAACCAGGTTCTAAGGTGCACCAAACTTCACTCTTTTCATATTGTCATCTCAATAAACGGGACAGTGTAAATAAAGATATACTTGCCAGATTATATTCTCTAACAATGCAGTGTTATTGGCGATATAAGTTTCACACATAAATGATCGTGTATGTACGAATATAAAAAAAGCCTAGAAAGCCACAAAGCAACGGTTTTATATTAAAAGTAGAACAGGGCTACGATAATAACATTTTGCAAAGGTTTTTCGAAGATTATGGTAACGCTAGCCCTGATGGAGTAGCTTCTTAGTTATACACAGATTACGAATAATAAAGTCCTCGTCTCGACCACAAGTTCTAGGAAAACGAATAAGTTGAGAAAATCTGATAGTATGCAGTTGTAAAATTGAAATAGATTTTGCTTTGCAACGACACACACGGGAATAAGGCGTCAACAGAAACGGACAATCCCTAGGCACTTACCTGATTTATTATTCAGTCAGTGTGTACATGTGCATATCAATTTATTTCTAAAGAAACAGTAAGTAAAAAACAATTATATTCTAAAGTTCTTTTTTTCCGACTCTTTCCTTTGCCTATCTATTTACAAACACTGAATCTACAAAGGTCGTTTTCTTTAGCTCACCTGAGCCGAAAGCTCAACGTGAGCTATTGTGACCGCTTTTGGTACGTCGTCCGTCCGTCAGTCCGGGGGTCCGTTAACTGAATTGAATTGAATGTTGTTTAACGGCTCATCAACACAGTATAGGTTATTTAGAGTAGACCCAGAGGGAGGGGAAGGATACATAGGAATCCGGGAACCGTGTCCTACTCTTATTATCGAATAGATTCCTATGGTTTTTTTAACGTGCTCGGAGGATAGACCGATACACGGGACCGCCCGGTTTACGTCCCCATCCGAGGGACGAGGCTAAGGGAAAGTGTCTTGCCCATGAACACAACGACGAAACTCACTTACTTACTGTTTCTTATGAAATAAATTGATATGCACATGTACACACAGACTGAATAATAAATCAGGTAAGTGGCTAGGGATTGTCCGTTTCTGTTGACGCCTTATTCCCGTGTGTGTCGTTGCAAAGCAAAATCTAATTCAATTCTACAACTGCATACTATAGATTTTCTCAACTTATTCGTTTTCCTAGAACTTGTGGTCGAGACGAGGACTTTATTATTCGTAATCTGTGCATAACTAAGAAGCTACTCCATCAGGGCTAGCGTTACCATAATCTTCGAAAAACCTTTGCAAAATGTTATTATCGTAGCCCTGTTCTACTTTTAAAATAAAACAGTTAAGTACTTGCTTTGTGACTTTCTAGGCTTTTTTTATATTAGTACATACACGATCATTTATGTGTTAAACTTATATTGCCAATAACACTGCATTGTTAGAGAATATGATCTGGCAGGGATATCTTTATTTACACTGTCCCGTTTATTGAGATGACAATATGATAAGAGTGAGGTTTGGTGCACCTTAGAACCTGGTTTAAACTTCAAGCGGCCATATTGCCATTGACCGCTCCAATGCGGTAGCCCTATTGACAACCCTTTTGTGTTTGTGGTGTCATATCTTGCCTTTTATTCATCTTTATAATTGTTGCTTGTTTCTATGCGTGCGTTTTATTGACTGTGGTCCTTGAATGGTACATTTCCTGTTCGACCTTTATATTTACTTTTACCTAGGGAAATGTATGCATTGTATCTTAAGTTTGCTTGACTAACTGCGTTGACAGGGGATCGCGCGAGTAGCAATAATCTAGCTCGAAACTTTGCTTTGATCTTGCTGCAAAAAAGGTACTGAGAGCAAAGTACTGCTATACTTTTCGTTTTACTTTTGCCCTACCTTTTTTTCTCTTTTTTTTTGAAAATGTTTTAATCTACCTGCTTTACAGATATTATCATTTCATGTTATATTGAGTTCTGCTCAACCCGGGGCTAGAAGGCGTGAGCGGTAGCTAGCATATTTCACTACCACTCATGAACAGTCTCAATCAAACCGAGACTGCAATATTTCGTATGTGTCGTGCTCGGCCGTTTCCAAAGGTCCATTATCATACTCTTTTTTATTTCAATGTAAAGGGAGGTAATTTCAATTTCTTTAAATTTTGGTTCGTTATTGCATTACAATGACAAGGTCATTTTCATTGATTTTTGCGGTTTTTATAACTTGAAATGCAGAACTGTTATTTAGTGACGTTTAACCATGTTATTTATCATATTGGTATTTTTAAATATGAAGTACACTGTTTTAACTAAATGGGAGATAACGCTGATACTTACATTGGATCACAACTAATTAGTGAAAGAGAAGATCACCCTATGTCATGCAAATGGTTTATAATACTTCACATTATAAAATAGCATTCAATTTATTTAAGCTTAATGTACATAAGGACTTGCTAAACTTATTTTTTTCAGTATATATACAATTTTAATGTACATTGTGGATTTTCTACGGGATAAATATAATACTAAGTCAGTATCATATTGTCCCTTCAAGTTTATTAGGTTGGGCACAAAAATGTCACAAACCTCTACGCAAGATCCCAAATTATTTAAGCTAGGAAAAAGGTATGCATTGAATCTTAAGTTCACTTGACTAACTGCGTTGACAAATAGAATATCCACAATGTAAACTAAAATTGTATATATAATAATACGCTTTAAGCGACATATATGTGTACTTTTGATATTAATCGTATATTAAAGCTAATCTTTTTATTAATCTTAGAAATTGTTTCAAGTCTGACATGGCTGTTTTTTAAATGTGTCCATTTTAAAACAAAAATGAACACATTTGGAAGAAATCGGATAAAAGATGTAGAATCAAGAACGTTAACACAGTCGAATTTACCATTTTAAATAATTTGAATGCGTTTGAAATTGTTGTGAGCCAGGTATGACTGTTTTCAAACTTTAATTGATATTAACATTCTAAACAAGTTTGATAAAGATCAGATGGAAAATTAAGTAACAACATATAAAGATAAATATAGTATTTTTCAATAAATCAATGGTCATAACTCCGATTTTACTAATTCAATCTAGGTGGGATTCAAACTTCTCCGAACTTTCAATGATATCAACACTCTGATCTCGCCGAATTCGGTGAATATCGGATAAAATAAGAAGGCACTATATATATCCGTCCCATTGATGGAGAAAGGTATATGCAAAATAAAGGCATTTGGTACCTTTATCTTACAATGGGACAATATCGTTTCAACAATGCACAATATAGCATATTTAACGAAATCATTGGCCATAACGTTGGTGTTACTAATTTGATATAGCAGGTTTTTTAACTCGACCGAGCGTTCAATAGTATCAACAATCTGGCTGAGTTTGGTATAAAACGGATGTCATGTGAAGGCCCTATCATCTAAGAGATATATTAACGGGCGGAACAGGACAACACGCCCTCACATCAGCTGTCCTGGCTGGCCTTCGACTACTATAGCTAAAAATAATAATACATCTTAAAAAAAACTGTCGCCGTAAGAGTTCATCATATGACGTTCATTTGAACTATAAAAACAAAATAAAAAAATAAAAAAGCTTCAGGTCTAATGATTACAAACCGATACCCACAAACAATTCTCGATGTGATAGACAATAAACAGGGATTAAAAGGCAGCTTACGGACACAATAGTTGCTATCATAATAGTTTGATTAATAAAGTAGCAGCGTCCGCTGTCGTGCATTTAACTATTTTAAAGATAAGCTATTGATTTTAAATTAACAATGTTTGCGAATATATCGAGCAAAAAATGTGTGAACGTTAAAACGCTTAAGATAAATAAAACGGAAGAATAACTTACAGTTATTGGTGTACTACTACTACTACTACTACTACTACTACTGCTGCTGATGCTGCTGCTGATGCTGCTGCTGCTGCTACCACTTCTAACACGTCTTTTACTATAAACTCTACTACTTTCACACTACTACTACCGTTACTAATGCTGCTGCTGCTGCTGCTGCCTCTGCTGCTGCCGTTTCTGCTGCAGCTGCTGCTGCTACTATTACTACTACTACTACTACTACTTCAGCAACTACTACTACTACTACTACTACTACTACTTATACTACTACTACAGCAACTACTACTACTATTACTACTACTACTACTACTACTACTACTACTACAACTACTACTACTACTACTACTACAACTTCTGCTTTTACAACTACTTCTCTTGTTTCACTACTCCCCCTGCTACTACTGACATTACTGCTTCTGCTATTACTTATGCTGCTGCGACAACTAATTATACGAGTGCTACTATTATTATCACAACTTCCTACATATAGTACAGAATTTCCTGGTAGGAGGGTTTATACGTATATAAAGTCTTCAAGGAATTCATGATACCGTGTGTAGTGTAGAAAAGAGTATGGTAATGGACCTTTGGAAACGGCCGAGCACGACACATACGAAATATTGCAGTCTCGGTTTGATTGAGATTGTTCATGAGCGGTAATTAAGTATGCTAGCTACCGCTCACGCCCTCTAGCCCCGGGTTGAACAGAACTCAATATTCATAAAAATCAACAGTACAGAATGTTAACATCCCGAAGATGGCAAGCATATGGCGGTGGATAGAACAATATTTGTATCATTATTTCATCCCCTATATCTGATGGCGTATGATCCCAGGATCTAATAAAATGGTATGTCCCGAAGAGCGAAATAAACAAAAAGGCATTTTGTTGGGAGCAGCGGATATACCGTGATAGGAGTTCGTGCTAGAAGAAATGCTAGTCATGCATAATTGTATCATGTTTTAAACATGTGCCTCCCGTACATCGTTCCAATTGTGTCCCGGCTTAGCCATTTTATCCTTCACCATTCCAGAGCAAGCAAAGCATTGTGTACCTAATATCTTTCCTCAAGATAACAATATTTCAATTTCTTAAACTACTATTTGTTATCAAATAAGTTTTTTGTGTTTACACCTGTAATTTGCTGCCCTTGTTTTTACCTGACAACAATACAATATGGATTATCTCCAATATATTTTGATAAGCGTCGATCACATTCAAGGACATTAATTTTACTTGACTGAGTTTGCCAAACATTCTAGTTTTATTTCCCTTTGTAACTTTTAATATAAAAAAAAAACAACACAAAAATATATACTTAGCAAAAAAGTCCACAAACACATCACGTTAAAACATAGTCGTATCGTCATGGATTTAGTTATATATGCCGTATCCTCAGTATTGGTTTAAGATCAGACATTGTATATACACAGTTACTATCAGACATTGTATATACACAGTTACTATCAGACATTGTATATACACAGTTACTATCAGACATTGTATATACACAGTTACTATCAGACATTGTATATACACAGTTACTATCAGACATTGTATATACACAGTTACTATCAGACATTGTATATACACAGTTACTATCAGACATTGTATATACACAGTTACTATCAGACATTGTATATACACAGTTACTATCAGACATTGTATATACACAGTTACTATCAGACATTGTATATACACAGTTACTATCAGACATTGTATATACACAGTTACTATCAGACATTGTATATAAACAGTTACTGTTAAAGAAGTAATTAAATACCGGAAATACGGAGCCCCATATATCAAATACATTTATTTGATTATATCAATAATTCATTTATTGATGTACCTAATTCGTTACTATATCTTGACATCAACAAATCATTTAATCGAATATGCTATATCAATAAATGAGTTTGTGATATCACTCAATCGAATAATTTATACCAACAATTCAACAGAATGTGTAACATCATTAATTAATTGTGTGATATCACATACTCGAACTGATAATATCACATATTAATATTTAATTTACTGATATCATTAATTCGTTACTATATTTGATATCAACAAATGATTAAACGACATTACTAAACAGAAAATGTGATATAAATAAATGATTTTGTGATATAAAGTCGATTTATTAATATCAATAATTCAACTGAACATGTGATACAAACTAAACATATTGCGATATGACAAAATCGAATTAATAATAATCAAAAATTCATTAGTAATATCACAAAATAGTGGGAAAATAGTGGACTAATACTAAAACGGCACCCCAAGCAAAGAGGCCCTTCATCATTCTGATACAAATGAGATACATTAAACCGGTACTTAGACTTAATAACTGTTTAATTCAATTCAAACTTTATTTATTGTCGCATAAGCATTTAACAAAATAACATTAGCTATTTACCGACATATAATAAATAATGATATGACATACAATACATAGATATATATATAAACTGTAAAAGAAAACACAATCTCATTATTTTAGAAGCAATACATAATCATCAGGTGCCGATCCTGAACATGGCGAGCCATAAAAGATATTAGAGAAAGTATATTTAGTTACTATGTAACGTAAAACTGTATAAGAGCGACTACATTTAAAAGACCCAACCCCTATGATTGACACATAATGGTTATCTTGTATAAAACAAATATAAGTATAGCACAGTAAGATACTTATTCAAGATATAAAAACACATACACTCGCACAAACTATAACAGCCCTCAAATAGTACAAGCTAGGCAAGCACATATGAAACACAAACTATACAAGCACATGCACCTATACCAACTACTACTGTTACTGCTACCACTACTACCACCACCACCACCACACAAAATTAACATAAGCCATAGAAACACACATAAACTGCACAATTTTAGAGGTACCACATAGTCATCAGGTGTCGATCTTGAACGTGGCGGTGTACTATAGGAAGTATATTTACTTACAGTTTAACACAGACAAGTAAAAATCGAATTAAATTAAATTACAAGAACTACCCCTATGCCAAAATAAAGATGGACACATAACGACTATCTAGCATCAAACAGCATAAGCATAGTGTAATAGAAATATAAGATGCAAGATAAATATAAAAAAAATGAAATAAACTAAGCAGAAATTGAGGCTAAAAGCAAATATCATATAGCTAACCAGAACAGGAGGTACATGAGCAGCTCTCTCCATCCCAGGCATTTATGATACTCTTGAAATGAGTAAAATGTCCTGTATCTCCCGTACCTAGTTGTTCTTACCATCGGTACTTCAGCTGTTTTTGTATACCTAAAAGAGTAATGATTATTTTCCTTAATATTAACAAGATCATGAAGATAGACAGTGCCTTCTTTATTGATACTTTTAAAAGTTTCTAATGCCATGGTACGTAAACAAACGTCTAACTTTCAATGTCGGTAATTTAGATGACAACAGAGGAATAATCATTAAATACAAAAATCAGAGCTCCCTCTTGAACCTTTTCCATTTGCTTTGTCAAAACTTCACCGCAAAAGTGCCATGGGTTTGTAACAACGAAATAGCAATATTTTTCAGAAGTAACTGGCTTTTTGCAACAATATTTCAGAAAAGTACAAAATTTACAATCATGTAGATCTTTTTCACATTGAGCCTATTGTCACCTGAAATACAAGTTTGGAATTCAAGTGGTTGTTGCATTTACAAACATCATTTTCCTTTCTTTCCCAGCATCATCATCAGAATCAAAACTGATGCAACCCGTAGACCTGCCGGATCTGGTTGTGAAATGTCAATTTTCTGTTATTTTTTGTTCACTGTTTTGTTCTTCATCCATCGTTTAAATGATTTGGTTTTATTTCATTTTCACTTTAATTATCTTTATAAACCATAACCAATGCAAATATCGATAAATTAATCGGATAATTAAATACTTGCCTCGTTTTTTGCGCTTTCAGATTATGTAGACTCATCATCCAACTTGAAAGAATTTCCCGCATTTCTTTTCCTTGTAAGACATACTTCATAAGTCAGAAGTCATAAGTCAGAAGTCAAAAGTCGTAAGTCAAAAATCATAAGTCAAAGGTCATAACTCAAAAGGTACGTATAGGCTTCCGTACATGCTAGAGGGCAATAAATAAAATTTGACATTATCATGATTATGAAGGAGTGATACATAGTTAATCTACCTAGTTTACAAAGATGTTTATCTATGCGTTTCATGGTATTCAACTGTCGAGACGCCTTTTTATAAAGGTTTCAGACGTGTACATCAAATTTAAGTTTAAAATCAATAGTTACACCAAGCAGTTTTACATTTTCTTCACTGTGAATAATGTTAGTGTCCAGGTTAAAAGATATATTTTCTTGTTTGGACTTTTCGCCTATAGATATGGCCTGGAACTTATCAAGATTAGCCTTCATCTGGTTATTAGAGAACCAATGTATAAGAGATAAACTATCTTGTTCTAGTTTAGATTTAACATGTTCTATGTTTGTATCAGCGCAAGAGAGGGTATTATCATCCAAATAATCATATAGACTACTACCTTGGACAAAATAAAATATATCATTGATGAAAATGTTAAATAGTACCAGTCCCAAAATGGGCCCATTGAGGAACACCTTTATAAATATCTTTATATAAGCTAACACATCCACCCAGTTTAACACACTGCTTCCTGTTTTGAAGATAACTTTTGACTAAGTCAAAGGCAGAGTCCGAAACACCATAAGACTTAAGTTTAAGCAATAAAAGGTCATGCGGCAGGCAGTCAAATGCCTTGGATAGGTCCATCAATATAGCTGCTATATATTTATTCTCATCAAGTGCTTTTTTCCTGTCCTCAATAATTTTCAACAATGTACTTTGGCAACCATATCCAGATCTGAAAGCAGATAAATATATATATTAAAATGACCATTAACAAAATCTACAAGTTGTGCATAGACGGCTCTTTCAAAGAGTTTCGACGTGGCTGGCAATATACTCACAGGGCGATAATTTCCCTTGTCCATGGTACTATTCTTTTTATGTGTTGGGTCAACCTGGGCCAGTTTAAAGGTATCAGTGTTGACGACCAGCGTGTTAGCCACTCAAAATGTGCCCCCAGATGAGAATCAAAATAGTCTGCGGCGAACCTGGTTCTATATGTTTATCTATATGTTTATATATAAACACAACTCTTTTCAATTTAACATGTTGTTTTTTTCTCCGATTTTTAAACACCTCGAGATGTACTTGGCCAACATCGATAATTTAAGCAGCTTTATTAGATAAAATGCGTCGACGTTTGGGTAAATGAGTACAGCATACATATTGCAGACACCAAACGGTAGGAAAATGATGCAAATAATTATTTTTGGGATGTAAATTTTGTATATCTTCATGTATAATACCTTCGTGTATCTTCAAATAAAACCGCAAGGTCTTTGATTCAAAACACTTTTCGGGCACCTATTGTTTTGTTATGAAATATATTCGGAAGCCGTATATGAAGCTATGTCAATTGCTTGTATGAATGTAAACTATGTCTCACGGGCCTCTGGCCTATTGATTGATGAATAAAGTCTTCTTCTTCTTATGAATCGATGTTACATTTTATCTAGCCTTCGTACAGGCTAGCTAAAATGTGATACTTTACTAGTTTACGTGTTTGTGTGTGCGTGCGTGCAATGCGTGCATGTTTCTAAGTTGCATAGTCCCTCCGCCATATTTGACCTAGAGGACACCCACCGGTATAGGCACATTATCGTATGGACTTCTTGAATGCGTGTGTGTAGTGTAATGTGGGTCTTTGGTATTAATCTGGCTGGTTAAAGCCGTTATATTGTGTCTATAGAGTTTGGATTCTCAACATAGTTACATATATACCTCACTGTCAGTAGGTTTAGAAACGGTGTACAGATTATGTAAAATGTGGCTGTTGTTGGCGGGCTGGCTACTTTAAATATGTTATTGGTTCAACATAATCGACGGGGCGTCCGTGGCCGAGTGGTTAACGTCTCTGACTTGAAATCACTTGCCCCTCACCGCTGTAGGTTCGATCCCTCAGGGGTTTTCCAGCTGGCTAACGGAACGTCGGTGGTTCTACCCATGGGCTCGCCCGTGCACGAAAATTGTCCGGAGGGGCACCTGGGGTCTTCCTCCACCAATGGAAGCTGGAAAGTCGCCATATGACCTTAGCTGTTGGTACGACTATAAAATCCAATTCAATCAATCAACATAATCGACATAACGCAAACACAATTTGCTTTGAGCTATTCTAATAATTAATATTTATGCAGAAAAAAACTAAGGGGATGCCGCAAGCTTTAAACAAATTAAGATTGTCGTGTGTCTCTTTAACGAAACATATCCTCTATTAAAGAAACACACGACAATCTTGATTTATTTTAATACTCAGAGGCGTCCCTTAGTTTTTCTACAGAACTTGCATTTGTTCACTCATTAATATTAATTATAAGAATATTAAACAGCAAATTGTTTAACTGTTGATTATATTGCACCAATAATATATTTAAACATATAATAGAATAATGGAGAAAAAAAAAGAAAACTACTTTTTTTATTTAATTATATGCAAGCAGTAAAAAATGTAAAAATGATACTGAATTAATAAACCGAGGCGCTAATTGTAAGATTGATAACAAGTAAAATATTGCCTCGTGTCCCTTTAATTAATAACCAAATCGTATCATCGTGAATTTTGAAGAAAAAATAGTTTATGTATTCAATAAACAAAATATAATATAAAACATATGATTCATCAGCAGGTTAGTGATATCAAGTAAAATATACTGAAAGGAAAAAGAAACGCGACACGGGAATTTCCGCCATATATTGTATGTACAATATGATACTGTTAATCGAATGGAACATGGCTACGTAAGATCTTTCCTGTTGGAAAAAAGACTAAAACAACACGTAACACAGCACATAGTATTCCTGCAAAGTTTCATTATTGACAGAGTACGCGTTTGGCGCAAACTTAGGATGCAAAATGTTGCAAACTCTTTACGTTAAATACAGTATTGAACTGGCTGAATTTTTCAAACAGAACTTCAACATTTATGAATTTCTTGTTACAACGTGTACTGTGATTAAACCGTCTACAACATCACAGTTGTGTCCTTTCTCTAACTAACTGCAACTTTTTTTTACAAAACATCTTGGGATTTCCTTGGTCAATACATATGGAATTAAGTGTGCAGTGAATACAGTATATAGCGGAAATTCCCGTCTCGCGTTTCTTTTTCCTTTCAGTATATATTAAATCTGAATAAATCCAAGGCTATTATCGATTTGAAATCTTATCGATTTCTTACTGAAATCATATTGATGTAAAAGTGCTGTTTTCATGCGATTGATTCACTGATTACCTGAATCCAATGAAGCGTGATGCTGCAGTCACGTAACATGCTAGCAACGGTGTTTGTTGTGACCGGGCGTTAACTGAAGTCGCATTTTTATCGGTAAGTCGTTTTTAATGTTTCTCTATGTGTTCTTATGTGAACTAGTAGCAACAGTGTTCGCTTTGGACAGGCATTCACAGAAGTCGCATTTTTTTCACTCGGTAAGTCTCGTTTTTTCTTGATGTGAATTAATCTTTAAGGTTTGTTTTACAGGTGAACGAGAATAAATGTTTTGTGTGTGTTAACTTTTGTTAATGTATAAGTGCTTTTTAATCAAGTCATATTCGTTATCAAAAGACAAATATAAATGCAAGTTTGAATATGATTGTTAAAAATACGCAATAAATGCACTATATTTCTGTATTTAGCGGTTTTAGAAAAAGTCTTAACCAGTACAGAGACCAGTATATCCGGTTAAATTATCATGATATATTCGGCGGTTTTTTTTAACGACCGTACATGTACTAACAAATTCGGAAATCATCGTCAAACAAAAAATGAACTGTATAAAATATATCGGAAACTACTGTAAACTAATTAAACTGGTATGTATGTGGACGGTCTTTTGCAGATAATTTGAATAGTTTATATGCTCATTGTGAGTTAATTGAGGGGAGTACGAAGCTCCATTGACATATTCGTTTGATGAAGCAAATAAAATGCTAACATCTGCAACAATTACGCATTGTAAAACAATATCTTCTCCACGTTTATCATAATCTCGTTTTCTTTTCATCCTGCGTCTTTATGTATAGATGATCATATACGTACAGCATTAAAGGACATTACATACATACATTTTAACTTACTATTTCAATTGTTTTACTCTTCGTCACTTTTTGCTCTCAATATGACCTATACATGTGTCGACGTGCCGTAAAACACCATTCATTCATTCGTAAAGGACGTAATACAATGTTTCATTTAATGTTTATACCTAACTGTTTCTATGGCATGAGTAAATTTATGTATCGCTAAATTGTCGTTATTTTTAAAGGAACATTACGAAACTTGCAAATTTAAAAATCTATTTTAATAGTTTTAGAATGGTGCACAGGAAATTGGGCTATTGATTATATTACATCAATAAAATATTAAATGTATGGTAGTATTAAAATGAAAACTCTCAATTGTATTGCCTTTTATTTAGTTATTTGCACCCAGGTTTAAAGGGACACGCGGCAATCTTGATTTTTTAAAAACTCACTGCGTCCCGTTCGTTTTTATCTTAACTTGCATTTGTTCAATCATTAACATTAATTGTTAGAATAGTTCAAAGCAAATCATTTTTACATATTACTAACTTTTTATAATATTGCACCAATAATATATTTAAAAATTTGGTAAAATAGTGAAGAAAATTGAAATCTCATTTTTTTACTCAAGATTGCCATGTGTCCCTTTAAAGTCAACTTGATCCGGGATTTATATATATAGGTGCTAATTTTAGTTTTTAATACATTTTTCAAACTGTTTGATTATATTTTCATGGCAAACGTAAAATATACTTTTAAAAATATATATTAAACCTGTTTCTGATCTGTCCGTGAATATAATATAGTTTATTATATTATTATGGTACACGTATTTAAATATGGACAAGGGTGGATGCTGGGCGGGACGGACCATTTGCTTGCCGGATTTTAGTGCGTAGGAAACGGAAAGGAACGCCGTGAATTTTAAATGAATCAAGATTGCCGTGTTTACCTTCAAGCTTCTGTAGTCATCATTAGTGTTTACCCTACTTATTCAACCAATCAGTTGTCTCAGATTTTCAAATACTTGCCCCATTTATTTATGAAGATTTTACTACAAGCAGCCTTCATGGTGGAGAGTGTGACCTATATAGAGACTATCGATAAAACATAATAAGACGGATAGAGTCTACGCTACGCTCCCGGTCTTTCGGTTTCTTAATGGTGAAGATTTCTAATTATATCCTCTATCCTATACTAAGGGGATGATACATAAGAAGTTGATTATTTTAGCCATCGGGATTATCAGCAGTAGCAGCAAAGAAGTAGCATCGTCGTCGCCATTATTATCATCATCATCATTATCGCCAACGACAACAACAGCAGCAGCACCATAATCGTCTTCATTATTATCAGCATCCTCATCAGCATCCTCATCGTTATTAGAATCATCATCAGCAACAATAAAAGCAAGGGCAGCATAGCACCACCATAGATGATGTTGATGATGCTAATAATAATAAGTCATCAACTTTAGCAGCAGCTGCAGCAGCAGAATAGCAGCACCACAGTGATTTTCATCTTCCTCATCATCATAATCTTCATCAACAGCAGCAGCAAAAGCATAACAGCACCATAGTAGTCTTCATTAGCATCATCTTCATCATCATCATCATCATCATCTTCATCATTAGCAGTAGTAGCAGCAGCAGCAGCAGAATAGAAGCACCACAGTCGTCTTCATTATTAACAGCAGCATCATCATCGTCAGAGCAGCAGCAGCAGCAGTAGCAGCAGCAGCAGCAGCATCGATGTCGTTATTAGTATCATCATCAACAACTACAGCAGCAACAACAACAGCACTATAGTAATCTTCATTAGTATCAGCATCATCAGCAGAAGCAGCATCATCATCATTAGCAGTAGCAGCAGCAGAGGCAGCATGGTCCTTATCAGTGTTATAAATCATCAGCGTTAATCGTTACAATAGTTTGATAATCAATAATCAATAATCGATACTGTAATCAATATTTCCTTGATCTTAATAAAGCTCCATAGGTAAGTCTGTAATATTTATTTTTTATAATTAACGTGTCAAATTTGTATTAGATTAATGCGCGCCCTTGTTGTCGATGCTTCATAGTTGTGCCCTGCGAAAGTTTAGGTGATCGTTGTTAGTTACTATTCAAAGTCGATGTAGCGAAACTAATCCGTAACATTGCAACCCATAAATAATAAACTCGTTACCAATTTGCATTTATACGAAAACATTAACCCAGCCAGTCGTTAGATACGGTAAAGGATGGATTGAAATTCGATATATATCAAAAGTAAAACGGCAAGGAGCCGGATCGATTGGGACGACTTCTACCATATATGATCACCTCCAGGTAGCTGGTCTATAAAGGTGATGTTTGCACCGGATTTAAATAACTTTCGTTTTACTTTTTAAGATATATATGATTTTCAGTAAAAGGAAAACTAAATGTTACAGAACGTTGCCTTTTACATGTAATTATCGGAATCAAAATCGATTTAATATGGAAGGGATTATTTGACAAAAGGTCACACGATAGACTCTATATTGTCTGCAGTAAATACAGTAAATTAACATGTTTCAATTTATTTTCTGTTATCTTTAATTTACAGGTGAAACATCCATATAAAAATGAAAAAGAGGATTATTATTTAAACGTTGATGTTTGGTGATTGCAGCTTTAAATCGTGAATCTAATGTTCAAAAATAAGTAAAATATAGAAAATTTACTTTATTGATTTTCGTTATCCAGAACAAACAAAAATATCACAGAACTAGTGCAGACAATACTTATTTGTCTCAATTGCCTAGTTGTGTGCAGCTTTATTTCTTGACACTGAAAACGACCCTTTGTTGTGGTAAAATATAGCTTGATTGATATGGATCTATGAAACCAAGGAATGAGCGAGCGCTTTATAACATGAAATAATCAATAACATTTCCTTATAGTTTATTACACACATTCCTTATTCATTTACTGAGTTAGTTCCTTACGCATTTTGTACCTGGTAACTTAGCTTAAAGAAATTAACCCGCCAAATAACGGCAAAATTACACTTCAAAACCGTGTATCAAAACTCTGTCCCTGTGTTCATGTCGTATACTAATGTATATATGCCAATTAAAAGTAAAAAAGTTTATTCACGAGTTCTAAAAATACCCGTTATCGGATACGCGTAAAACCAATTATGAGTTGGTAAATCAATTCGACGCTCCAGTTTTGGTGGTTGTCCGGGAAGGTTAAAACCCTTTATATATTGTCTACAGAGTTTGGATTCTCAAAATATGTAAGTTATAAATATATCTCGTCGTCAGTAGGTTTAGAAACGGTGTACATATGACATGTATGATGTAAAATGTGGCTGTTGTGGGCGGAAAAGCTACTTTAACTTATGAAGCAACCCAATCGTTTATGAAGCAGCCCGAGCGTACGTACGTGCACATGCTGAAGGACACACGGCATTCTTTGTATTTTTTCAAAATTCGCGGCGTCCCATTACTTTATTTTTTTTTACATATTTTGCATATTTGTAAATCGTTATAATTAGTTGCAAAATGGTCGCTGAAATTCCTTTTGTATTTGCACAGGTGTAAATCGTTTAATTGAAACTAACACCTGTCAGAATAAATGGTGTACTCTAACTACCAGCAGACAGCTGAAATGCTCATGCTACAAAACAAATAGAGTATGGTATATATGGAATAGTTGAGAGCAAACTTCTTTTACAGTACTAGTTGTTGATTATACTTCACCAATAATATATCTAAAACTAGTGTAGAATAACAAGAACATAAGTGAACAGACTGTGTTGATCTTTATTTAATCATTGTTTGTATGGTGTTTTACGTTATTTTCAACACGTGTAAGATTATATATGACGGTCGATTTCTTATGGTGGAGACAGACCAACCACTTTTCCTGGATAGAACCAGTACAGTACACCTCCGGCCATCCGTAAGAATCGACACTTCCTCACTTAAAAGTCGAGCTCCCAGTGGGATTCGAACCCGCAGCGGCGAGAGGTGAAGGTTTACAACGCAACGTCGTTAACCATTATTTAATCATATGCAACCAGGTTTAAAGTCAATGATAATGGATTGATAAATCCTCGTGCTTATTTTAATGCTTGATAGGTACTTGATTGCCGTGTGTACCTTGCACTTAACAACTTACGAAATAAGATCATTAAGTAGCTGATTCCACCCACCTACCTCCAAATGTTCCTTTGATGACCTACACCTGGCTCACGTTATACAGTGATAGTACTACAAGTCAATCCATTCAATTTACTGCTTCTGCTTCTGCTGCTTCTGTTGCTCCTACTACTACTACTACTACTACTACTATTACTACTACTACTATGTCTACTATTATTACTACTACTACTACTACTACTACTACTCTACTACTACTGCTGCTACCACTACAACTACTACTACTTTATTGTTTTGCCCTGCGAAAGTTTATATATTGTCGTTGTTAGTTACTATTCAAAGTCGATGTAGCTGCTGCTGGTCGTGCTGCTGATGCGGTTTCGTGTTCTATTCTATTATATTCAAATATGTTCAAATATATTCTATTCCTTTATATTTCGTTCCCTATCACATAACTTCTGTTACAGTTATTTAATAGTGTTCTATTCATATTTTATTTTATTTTCGCTTCTATTTTTTTAGTTACTTTCAATTATATTATGTTTTATTCCGTTATCACCTCTACTACTACTACAGTTATTTTAGTATTATGTTATGTTCTGTTCTATTTTATTATATTTATTTCGACTATGTTCCACTTCACACCGCTACTACCAGTCCAGTCTAGTCCCAGAATTCCCTGCCAGCAGCCATGGATTCCTATAGTCACACATACCAGCAGTATTATACAAGCAGCTTCCCCCTTATGACCAGGACAGCCACATACTGCTTCGAGGACAAAGCGGATATGACAGAACTAAACAATAGGTCAGAGTTCGTCCGTCTGTCTGTCTGTCTGTCTGTCGATGTTTCTGTCAAATTGTTCGTCCGTCCGCGCGTCCTGCACGTAATAATCGCACACACCATCTGATGTCATGTCATATCGGCTGTTTGTAGGTCTTCGTCAATGTTTGTTTATAAATGGTACATATCTACATGTAATCGTACATATATACATGTAATCGTTATTCAAATTGTTTGTCCGTGCCTTATGTGTTGTATTCGTCCGTTATATGTTCCATGTTTATAATTGTAACGTAGGCGATGTCTGCATTCTGTATTCATTGAACTAGTATATATGCATGCTAACTACACATTTTGTGCATTTTGGCGAGACCTCTGTCCTACTGTATGAAAAACACACGCAAACAAATGTCTAATCTAATAATTTCAGATCGTTAGCTTTGTGGAGTTGAGATGAATTTGATTTTAAGGCGCATCACCATGAAAAGGTTTCATGGCGCCAATGGCGCCAAGAAGAATCAAAATAAAACATATACATAAACGCCTAGAACCTTCTCACATTCAGAACGGCAAAGTAGCTTCAAATTGTGTTGGCCTAGAACCTTCTCACTTTCAGAACGGCAGAGTAGCTTCAAATTATGTTGGCCTAGAACCTTCTCACATTCAGAACGGCAGAGTAGCTTCAACCTTTGTTGGCCTAGAACCTTCTCACTTTCAGAACGGCAGAGTAGCTTCAAATTATGTTGGCCTAGAACCTTCTCACATTCAGAACGGCAGAGTAGCTTCAAATTGTGTTGGCCTAGAACCTTCTCACATTCAGAACTGCAGAGTAGCTTCAAAGGCTGTGGGCATAGAGAGCCTTCTCACATTCAGCATGATAGTCTTGTCGTTAGAGGGGTGGTATCTATGTATAAGCATTCAACCATAGAGCAAAGTAGTCCCCAGTCAAGCGAAAATATTTATTATAGCATAGCGTTTGGAATATGTTAGCTTTTATTTGTATATGTATACGCTAGCATTACTTAATTTACATATACTAAACATAAAGCACATTTTATTTAGCAGTCTTATTGAACTCACGAATATTTAAATAATCTCCCATACAACATGCATTAATACGTATGCGTAGTACATTTAGAAATGCAATTAAATATTGAGTAATTTATTTCAATCTGAAAAACGTCTACACTCACAAAAACGCCTATCCTTATTTGCTCGACTGTTAAACGTTTAGAGTAGTATATTAAAGTAAAGCACTGTGCTATATTTAGAGTAGTATATTAAAGTAAAGCACTGTGCTATATTTAGACTAGTATATTATAGTAAAGCACTGTGCTATATTTAGACTAGTATATTATAGTAAAGCACTGTGCTATATTTAATAAAAAAAGAGAGTTTAAAGGGAATACACTAGCATTGGAATCATTTTAGAATAAATCAAATAAATTATTTCTTTATTAATTTAACTTCATGGCCCATAAACCACCAAAAGAAATTACGTTAAACATAAATAAAAGACCCGAAGAAGGTACATCCTTACTAGGGATAGCTATTTTAAAACTTGATGTCGCCGATGTGCTCGCTCCGCGTGACAGCTAATTTCTCTATGGCCTAATAAGACTTTTTGTAATTCATGGCGCATCGCAATAGAACACTGTTGATGTTCCATTTATATCTTTGAACCATTTTATGTTTAAAATTGATTATTTTATAGTTGTTGCTGTTTTTAAAAAATAATTTAACCCCAAAGCCTGATTTGCCCCCTTTAAAATGAAAAAAGGCAAATACAACTGTAGTGTATCAATCAGGGACTAATTGTTATGAATAAATAAATACAGCTAATGACTCTAGAGGTATAAAACCACCAATTATTTCCCCCATTGACACCAATGTTAAAACGTCACATATTAATGACTTGCTGCGACTTCAACTCAAGTATGGATAATGCATCAATGTAATTATCACCAGAAGAGGTGGGGTCACAAGACATGTAAGAAAGTTCTTGTTTGTTTACTAAACAGGTCAAGGGTATAGTGTTTTCACTGATAGTTGCTCACACAGTGTGTATGCATAGATTTCGAAATTTCGAAAAAGTTCATCACTGATCCAGTAAACCCTATTAATGCGTTCTTATTCATACAACCATAAAATTAAATAAACATGGGCAGCTTTCCCCCTACTTATTATGCCCATTTCCATCAACACACGAGGAGGGATTACTTCTAATTATATTGTTGTATATTGTAACATGTTTTAGTCTAGAAAAAAAGGCTATGCCTCTAAGTTGTATTAAATGTATTATCCCACTGGAAATTCCATTTTTGAGTATTACCTTCTGTTATTATAATTATTTATGAAGGAATGTTACCGGAACGTTAAGTGCTGTTTTTCTGAAGTCAAGTAAACTGTACTAAATTCTCAAATTCTCAAACTAGAAACCCAGATTTAGCGACCGTTTAGGGAGTGAATGTTTAGTTTTTTTATTTTGTTAAAACTTCACTTAATAAACATTAACTTATTTATTGATTAACCTACTTTTCAACAATTCAATGAACGATGGCATTGATATGCAAATGAACATTCCCGCGAGCGCAGTGTACCTTGTATTATGACGCATTCGCAATGCAGCTTGAACACTAACTAAAATAGTGATCGCACTTTATAAAATGGAGACATATGTAATCTGAGTTATTATGAAATAAATGTATACAAAATTTAAAAAATCTAGTCGATCTGACTGGATTGGAACGAAGGTTAAAAAACACTAAGAAAAACTGTTAATACACAGAAAATATCATATTTTGATTATTACCTAGACTGGCTATGTCCTTATGTTTGTTCATGTTTATAATATTTGAGACAACTCAAGCTATCACCAAATAAAATAGTCTGCATTACGTCCCCTTTGAATTTTTGGCTTTCAGTGGTTCAGAGCTATTCAAAAAAAGACTGATAAACTTTTTTTAAATTTAAGATTTTATTTTGATTTTGATTAAATTAAACTGTAACCACTGAGACGACAGCCAGTCTAGTATAACCACTGAGACGACAACCAGTCTAGTATAAACACTGAGACGACAGCCAGTCTAGTATAACCACTGAGACGACAGCCAGTCTAGTATAACCGCTGAGACGACAACCAGTCTAGTATAACCACTGAGACGACAGCCAGACTAGTATAACCACTGAGACGACAACCAGTCTAGTATAACCACTGAGACACGACAGCCGGTCTAGTATAACCACTGAGACGACAGACAGTCTAGTATAACCACTGAGACGACAGCCAGTCTAGTATAACCAAGCCAGTCTAGTATAAACACTGAGACGACATCTAGTCTAGTATAACCACTGAGACGACAGACAGTCTAGTATAACCACTGAGACGACAGCCAGTCTAGTATAACCAAGCCAGTCTAGTATAACCACTGAGACGACATCTAGTCTAGTATAACTACTGAGACGACAGCCAGTCTAATTATTACCTTCTGTTATTATAATTAGTTATGAAGGACTCTTATGGGAAATGTTAGTGTGTTTTTTCTGAGATCTAGCAGACGTTGTATACATATCTAAAATACAATCACTCTATAAACGATCGTGTTACGATTGAACTATCTATGTCATAATAAAGAAAATTAGTTCAATCGCAGTAGTTCGACTGCTTCCGATATGCCGAAAAAAGCGGAACCATAATTTTGGAAGCTGCACCGTATATGGCGTGCATATATGTTAAGTTTGACTCGAAAAATTCAGCGAATTAACACGGGATCGTGGGGAAAAAGGTATTGTTGGATTGGGAAAGTAGGTTAACTAATAATAAGTTAATGTTTACTAAGTGGAATTTTAACAAAATAATAAAATTCAACATTCATTCCCTACGGTCGCTACATTTGGGTTTCTAGTTTGTTAAAATTACACTTCATAACCACCAACTAATACATAATATACATGATCGCAATAATTATTTAAAAAATCACCAATTTAGTTTATTTATTTTATTATACCAAAATCCCCCCGGGCCAAAATAAAGTTCATTTTCATTACAGAGTTCACTTTGCCGGATTTCATCAAAAACAATGTTTTATTAATGTTGTATCATTGGATTGGAAATAACTAAAAAATGATTGGTAGTTTATTGAAATCCGTAAAATACTTTTGAAATTATGATGAGTTAAAAATAGAAATTTCGCCGATGCCGTCGCCGAAAGAGTAAGCACACCAAGGCGTGTCAAAGCTGTGCATGCGATACTTCACCCTGAAATTTACTATTACCCTGGAATAGGATCACCCTCGCGTCAAGAAATTGCACATTGTATTGCTTTTTGGCGATCCGTATTTCACGTTTTATTGCCTTTTGGCGATACGTATTTCACGTTTTATTGCTTTTTGGCGATACGTATTTCACGTTTTATTGCTTTTTAGCGATACCTATTTCACGTTTAATTGCTTTTTGGCGATACGTTATATATAACTGCATGATAATGTGTACGTTTTTAAATGCATGTTGCTGCATGAAGTGTTGCTTGATTGGAAAATGTTTGTGTGTTTGTTTCAGGTAACTATTAATTAAATCACTATGAGTTACAATAGCCCTAAAGGCGGTATCAAAACCGCGGCTGAGGTGAAAAGTGATGAAAAGGCGGACATGAGAAAGCTAAATGATAAGTAAGTAGAATATATTGCGGGGAGGAGGTGATTATGTATGTCTGTATTGGGGGGGGGGGGGGGGGGGGGGGGGGGGGATCATCACCCAGTCACAGTATGTTGACATCGACCCGAAAAGTAGTGGGCACCGGGAGTTAACAATTATATCATAAATTAAGCTGATATGCCATAAAGGACTGATATAATAAATACTTACTTAATAGTAATCTTGCTTTTATAACTTTGTTTCAGTAATACACACTATCATTAGGTACATGAGTATTCGTTTGAGCATTACAGATTTAAAGTCAGTCAATATTAAATCTACAAGGTCTGCCACGCGCAAGACTGTAATAAAAAATTTCATTTCACGTATTTCGACAATGTCTCGACAATACATACCGCGATAATATGCATCTTTTTTCTCATTTCCATTTAGGCTTGCTTTGTATGTCGAGAAGGTTCGCCAGCTGGGAGCTGGGGGCAGCGACTCAGCCGCCTTTCTTGCATCGCTGAGAAATGTAGAAGACGCAGTCAACAAGCAGCGGGCCCTGTACGAGGCCGAACTGAGTAGTCTAAGGTAATAATTAATTAGCGTATCACTAGCGAAAATCATTCTGTATTATCAATAGATTGGAGTCATTCTAACATTCATAGCTGTGTTCAAGACGATTTACAAATGACACCGAATTGGAATAGTATGCGGCTATTAATATGTGTCTATTTATAGTAGCATATGTCTATTTATAGTAATATGTGTCTATTTATAGTAATATATGTCTATGATTAAGGAGAGTGTTTATTTACAGAAATTTCTTTTATTAATAGGTTCAAGTAGCATAATTATGTCTAGTTATAGTAACTTGTAAATGTATATTGTATCTATCATGTCTATATGGGGACATAGACCGTGCGGTCCCGTGTATCGGAGTCTTATCTCCCGAGCACGTTACAGAACCATAGAAATCTGTGCGTTAGTAAGTGTAAGGCGTGTTCCCGTATTTCACCCTTTCTGAGGGCAGCTTTGTACAACATCTAATGCGTTAATGAGCCGTTAATCACCAATCAAATCAAAGCAAGTGAACAATGGGTTCGACAACATTGTGAAAATAACACATCTTACATACTATCGGGGACTTCGTAGACGGACTTCCTAGACAGGCAGTGGTCCTTTCACAATTCTCATAGTACTGCTGCAACATAATGCTTCTCTTTTACTGGGTTAATACATCTGGGTGCTAATGTTAATGATTTTAACAACAACTCCCTACGTCCTTACAGACAACAGCTAGATGTGGCGAACAGGGAGAAGAACAACAGTTTGACGGAAACAGAGAAGTACAAACGGGCGGCGTCCGACTTTGAAGACAGGTAAGCGTTTATTTAGCAAGGTGTGAGTCTTTGAATGGAACATTTATAACTACCCTTACTTCCATTTATATATTTTTAAATGGAAGGTTTTGATATACTGTCTACAAATAAAGCAAATGTTATAGATTATAAGGCTTATTTGTTGCCTAATATAAAAATTCGGAGAGTATTAGTAAATATTGTATTGCAGATTTGAATATGTTCGAACAAATGTAAATCATCATCATCATCATCATCATCATCATCATCATCCTCGTCGTCGTCGTCGTCGTCGTCGTTGTCGTCGTCGTCGTCGTCATCATCATCATCATCATCACTAGTACTTTTATTGTTAGCATTATTTTTTAGATTCCGAACTGAGGCAGACAAGAATGGTCGCCTAATTAACGACATCAACCTCCTTCAGCAACGTATAGCGGCTCTAGAACAAGAGCTCGCGAAAACTCGCGCAGCCATGCAGGTTCCACAGACGCATCTTGCTGGAGCTCAAAACGATCTCAAACAGGCGCTTACAAGAAATGATGACCTTGCTAGACAGTATGTATTGGAGTTCTGTTTTTATTTATTACGTTTGGTTTTAATTGGCTGTGTTTAGTGAAGTCAAACAACTAATCTGAATACATCTGAATATTGCTTTAGACAGTTATATGCTCCGGAACATTCAATTATAGTTGAAAAGGCAAGAGTTACATCATCTTTCTTTGTCTTGTTATTAAAAATACAAATCTTATACATCGAGTAACCTCGTCTTTTATTTAATTACATTTGAATAGGACGAACCGATTTAATAAAACTAAGTCATATGTTTTTAGTTTTACAATCTGAACATAACATCCATTGTTTCGGTAAATTTTGTTGACAGTCCAACCTCCTCAGAAGAACACTATTTTAAGATTTAAAATTGAATTGTTTTTAAATTACAATGCACCTGTATTTAGAGATCAAGTTTGCTTTTCTCTTACCTCTGGTGGTCTCTAAACACTATTTTGCTTCTATGTATTTAGGACTCTTCTTTTACTTCTAGACTAGAACAAGAGCGAGCAAAGGCCAAACAGCTTCAGGATAAACTCAATAACGTGCAAAAGCAAATTGATTTTAATGAGCAGGCCCATAATGAGCAGTTGAAGGACGCTAACAGTACGTATTCTTGCGGGTGACTTGATAACCCTGCAATCATGAGTGTGATTTCGTGGGCCATTTTCGTGCGTACCGGGTACCAGTCTACTTGGTCATACCGATTTATTAGAGTATGAAGCAATCTCTACCCATTGTTGTCGTTCCTAACATACACGCGCAGCGTCTGTCAACGTCTTTATATGAAAAGTTTAGCTTAAACAAAAAAAAGAATGTATTGCGATAAGGTAATGAATAAACAATACTTCGGCGTATCACTCCGCCGTTACAACATTGAAAATGCACACCAGCATTGCATAGGGTTAGAGTATCGTATGTGCTTCCCTGTTCTTTCCAAAATCGCATAGCTCTAAACAGCCTACATACAATTAACGTACAAACACAAATACATAAAAAAACGTGCAAAGTAAGAGAAGTTCATTCTCGCCCTCGATCGATACTAGTATCATCTCTCGTGTTTGGCGCTTGGAATTATGGGGGGAAAGTAGTCCGGTCAGGTGATTTGCATATATATAGCTAGGGACCAAAACCCAGGTCTTAGGACCCAATCTAGACACGTCGGACAAAAGCATCGAACTTTCCTCAAATGTGTGTTTTATATTTCTATGTATTTTTAAAAGGGTCCCCAAAGGTTCCATAAATATATTAGGATTATATGCACACCGAATTACCGCACCGCGGATGAAGTCCTGAAAAATCAGGAGGGCACCTGCCGAATATCAGTGATGAATTTAAAAAATTCGAAATGACGTCAGTATGAGAGGAGTTTAGTTCGGCTGTTTACCACTCATTCGGCAGCACCCCGTATCATTAGTGGTGTCAGGTCACTGTGTTGATTTCTGTTCGCTATTTTAATACGTTATATAGCTATGGTCATGTGACAAATTATTATGATATCGCAGACTACTTTCTGAGACGTTGACAGATTCACGTGGTGACCCTGGTAGGGATTGGTTTTAAAAAGAGTATGAGATTGGACCTTTGGAAACGACCGAACACTATAAATATGAAATATTGCAGTCTCGGTTTGAACAGAACTCAATATTCCCCTTGCCCCGGGTTGAACAGAACTCAATATTCATAAAATCTTTAGTAGAGAATGTACACCATTCCGAAGATGGCATGCATATGGCGGTGGACATGCTATATTTACTGTCATTATTCCATGTCCAGCGGTGTATGTCCCATTATCTAACAAAATGTTATTAAGTTGACCTGAAACATAAATTGGAAACCGATTACCGATGGAAGGTTGCTGGGCTAGTGTCTCGATTGTCGTTTAATCTTTGTATTGTATGTGCTTCGACATGAAGTGTTGTTTACGCTTGGTGTACGTGTCTCCTGGATCTTTCTTTATTATGATCAATGTCAGACCAATGTCCTATCTAGTTATTCTCATTTTGCATACTTGTATGCCTATACTATAGTAAATGTAATGTCCTATCTAGTTAATTTCACTTTACATTCGTGCATACGTATACTAAGTAGATAGCGTGCATTACTAACACAAGATACAAGGCGCATGACAACGACTACCTTGTTGCCATGGATACCTATGCCATCCAGGTTGCCATTGCTATCTGGGATTGCCGTTGCAATCCCTATCAAAATGTATGCTGACAAATTCTTTTAGCTTTCCGTATCTCAAAATTGTTGTAGAGTGTACGCTTTAATTTCACTGTAAGTACATTATCGTATAAATAGTTTACCTTACATTTAACAATAGGGTTCCGACAGTGAACCTGTGATATCCAGTACACACACTAAAGATTTAAGAGGCAACGATTCATACATGATTTACGAATTAAGCATTTGCCAATTAGCATTAAATGATATCGCATGACACATGAACAAATACACATTAGGCATAAAACTAATTTGGATCCCTATCGTCTTCAATATGAAACCACAGTTTGTTGTATATTTAGATCGATTGAACCAGACCAAGGACATCATCATTAAGGTGGAAGAACGAGCGAAACAACTTGAATCCCAGAATTCGTCAATGCCGGAAATGCTCGAACAGATGCGCCGTAAGACGGAAAAGGAAATAGACATCTACAAGGCCAATGTGGAAGCTGACAATAAAAGAAATGTAAGCTTCCTGTTTTAATGGGATGAAGTTGGGTAAGTGTGAGGTTTGGTGCACCCTAGAACCGGTTTAAACCCCCAGTGGCCTACTTTGCCACTGACCGTTCCAAGCCGGTACCCCTATTGTCAACCCTTTTGTGTTTGTGATGTCGTTTACTTTTATTATTACTTTTGCCTTCTTGTTTGTCTGTTTCCATGTTTGTTTCTGTGTTTTGTGACTGTCCTCCTTGAATGCTACTTTCCCTGTCCGATCTTTTTATATTTATTTTTACAATCATGCCTGTACCAATGACATTATTCGTTTTTCAGTAGCGTTGAAATTAAATGAAAAATGTTCAAATGACGTTTCACATCTAACCGGTTTCGTATTTCAGTAGTCTAGATGGAAAGCCTACATATACTATTGGAATATGAATGTGTTTCCCCAGCCTGATAATATTCACAATGATAAAACATCAGATAATTTAAAAAATACCGAAAACAAATCGTAGCTAAACATCAATGTTCATTCGGTCTCGTGTGTTCTTTAACAGTTAGCAGCTTTGAGGAATCAGTTGGCTGGACAGGAGCGCAGCATAGAGCAACTGAAGAGAGAAAATGACCAGCTTCAAATAGCCAATGACAACTTGGAAGCTAAGATGAGAACGATGGAAAGCCAGATTAGGGATCTGAAAGTACAGAAATGTAAGTATATTAAACATGTTAAACACGGATGAGTCCCATTTTAGTACTTTTTTTGTGTAGGATGCGTTAATTACCTTTTGTATTGTTTTCTTGTAGTAGAAATGTTGACGTTGTTATGAAATGGTTTTCAAATATACAAATACTATTTAACTGGTAAATAAAGGGCACGAGTTGGAATATGGTTGGGGTAACAAGTATGGGTTCGTGACAATGTTTATGAAGGGTTATCTGTTAGGCTTTATGCCGATCTTAAGGTTAAACTCGTAGTTACATTAAGTTAAAAAGACGTGGCGCTGGGTGCCAAGAAGATCATGTAGTGAAAAAAACACGTAATATGTTATACGACTGCTTTTACTTAAGAGGTTTTGAATGACCACACAGACAAGGAGCGAGCGTGGCAGATATTGTATACGTAATGCAATTGTTCGTCTTTGATTGTTTTTAGAAGATACTGATTTTGGAAATAGGAGGCGCGAGTTTCCGAGCAGATGATATACTGAACAAGTGCTAATTATTTGATGCAACTGTTATTGTTTAAGCTGTTTTAGAGAAGCCTGTAAATAGCTACCGGGCAGATGCTTAACATGCGATACCATTGTTGTTTTTTCATTTTAACGGTGTTGAAGGACCATATAAACAGGTGTCGAGCAAATATTGTACGTGCTATACTATTGCCTTTGTTTTAGCGGATTTGGAGGACCATGCAACCTAGGACAGAGAGTGCGGAGTGTCAGGCAGATATTGTACATGCTATACCACTGTTCTTGTTTTAGCGGATTTGGAGGACCATGTAACCTATGACAGAGAGTGCGGGGTGCCAGGCAGATACTATACATGCTATACCACTGTTCTTGTTTTAGCAGATTTGGAGGACAATGTAACCTATGACAGAGAGTGCGGGGTGTCAGGCAGATACTGTACATGCTATACCACTGTTCTAGTTTTAGCGGATTTGGAGGACCATGCAACCTATGACAGAGAGTGCGGGGTGCCAGGCAGATACTGTACATGCTATACCACTGTTCTTGTTTTAGCGGATTTGGAGGACCATGTAACCTAGGACCGAGAGTTCGGGGTGCCAGGCAGATACTGTACATGCTATACCACTGATCTTGTTTTAGCGGATTCGGAGGACCATGTAACCTATGACAGAGAGTGCGGGATGTCAGGCAGATACTGTACATGCTATACCACTGTTCCTGTTTTAGCGGATTTGGAGGACCATGTAACCTAGGATCGAGAGTGCGGGTTGTCAGGCAGATACTGTACATGCTATACCACTGTTCTTGTTTTAGCGGATTTGTAGGACCATGTAACCTATGACAGAGAGTGCGGAGTGACAGGCAGATACTGTACATGCTATACCACTGTTCTTGTTTTAGCGGATTTGGAGGACCATGTAACCTAGGATCGAGAGTGCGGGGTGTCAGGCAGATATTGTACATGCTATACCACTGTTCTTGTTTTAGTGGATTTGGAGGACCATGTAACCTATGATAGAGAGTGCGGAGAAACAGGCAGATACTGTACATGCTATACCACTGTTATTGAACAAGTGCTTAATATGTGATGCAACTGTTATTGTTTAAGCTGTTTTAGAGAAGCCTGTAAATAGCTACTGGGCAAATGCTTAACATGCGATACCATTGTTGTTCTTTCATTTTAACGGTGTTGAAGGACCATATAAACAGGTTTCGAATAAATATTGTACGTGCTATACTATTGTCTTTGTTTTAGCGGATTTGGAGGACCATGCAACCTAGGACAGAGAGTGCGGAGTGTCAGGCAGATATTGTACATGCTATACCACTGTTCTTGTTTTAGCGGATTTGGAGGACCATGTAACCTATGACAGAGAGTGCGGGGTGCCAGGCAGATACTATACATGCTATACCACTGTTCTTGTTTTAGCAGATTAGGAGGACCATGTAACCTATGACAGAGAGTGCGGGGTGTCAGGCGGATACTGTACATGCTATACCACTGTTCTAGTTTTAGCGGATTTGGAGGACCATGCAACCTATGACAGAGAGTGCGGGGTGCCAGGCAGATACTGTACATGCTATACCACGGTTCTTGTTTTAGCGGATTTGGAGGACCATGTAACCTAGGACCGAGAGTGCGGGGTGCCAGGCAGATACTGTACATGCTGTACCACTGTTCTTGTTTTAGCGGATTTGGAGGACCATGTAACCTATGACAGAGAGTGCGGGATGTCAGGCAGATACTGTACATGCTATACCACTGTTCTTGTTTTAGCGGATTTGGAGGACCATGTAACCTAGGATCGAGAGTGCGGGATGTCAGGCAGATACTGTACATGCTATACCACTGTTCTTGTTTTAGCGGATTTGGAGGACCATGTAACCTATGACAGAGAGTGCGGAGTGACAGGCAGATACTGTACATGCTATACCACTGTTCTTGTTTTAGCGGATATGGAGGAACATGTAACCTAGGATCGAGAGTGCGGGGTGTCAGGCAGATACTGTACATGCTATACCACTATTATTGTTTTAGCGGATTTGGAGGACCATGTAACCTAGGATCGAGAGTTCGGGGTGTCAGGCAGATACTGTACATGCTATACCACTGTTCTTGTTTTAGTGGATTTGGAGGACCATGTAACCTTTGACAGAGAGTGCAGAGTGACAGGCAGATACTGTACATGCTATACCACTGTTCTTGTTTTAGCGGATTTGGAGGACCATGTAACCTAGGATCGAGAGTGGGGTGTCAGGCAGATACCTTACATGCTATACCACTGTTCTTGTTTTAGTGGATTTGGAGGATCATGCAACCTAGGACCGAGAGTGCGGGATGCCAGGCAGATACTATACATGCTACACCACTGTTCTTGTTTTAGCGGATTTGGAGGACCATACAAACAAGGAGCGAGCAAGATGTGCCGATCAGATACAGTACATGATATACCATTTTTATTGTTTTAGCGGTGTTAGAGGACCACGTGAACAAAGAGCGAGCACGAGGTGCCGAGCAGATACGTGCATTAGAGAGAAAGCTGAAGGATCTGCAGGACCTGCTGAACAAAAGAATGCAAGAGATGAGCGCGAACAGAGAAGTACAGATGTCACTACGAGCTGAGATTGAGGTGAATTTAAATATATATCAGCCTTCCAAAACATATGTTACTAAAGAGAAAAAACATTCACTTGACGCATTATGTTTTCAAAGCCATTCCTTGATATTTTATTTGCTTGTACGTTATAGCATATATTTGATGTTGTTTGTAGTCAATTAAAACTTTAGACGACCACATAATCTCTAATCTCGATTATTTTGATACAGTAGACCACAAAATAGACGGGCGAAATTTGTCTCTTAACATAAATGATCCCTTAATATGTTGTTTGTTTTTTTCAAATTTAATTGTGAGCTAAAACAGGGATTGGTAACCTTACCTTAACCTGGTTTGATTGTATTTTATAATTTTAAGATGCAGAAAGATCAGATGTTTCTATTAAAAATAAAGCAGTAAACTGATGGTTACTCAGTAAACCTGTTCTTGTCTAAGATTTTAAATGGCATAACGTATAGATGTCAAGATTTGTGCATTTTTACGTTTCTGTTGAACAGGCAATGCGCGTTCTGCTTGAAGAAGAAGAGCGACGATTAGGCGGCTCCCTTGTACCACGAAATACTATGTCACGGTCATGTGCCAAACTAAGTTCTGATGATCTAAACAGGTACATTCTGCCGATTTGAAGACATAAATAAGCCATAGATTCATAGGTCCTATGTCATTAACTCGCATGTGTATAATGATTAATATCCATTATACCCCCAGCCAACGAAGTTGAAGGAGGTTATACTGGTTTGAGCTTGTCCGTCCGGCGTCCGTCTGTAGACCAAAATCGTGTGTGTTTAACTCCTCATTCATGTTAAGGTGGATTGATTTTATATTTTCCATGCCGTTTAATCATGATATGAAGATGCTAGCGAAGAAAAAATATTTTGATTCTATTAGATTTACACGAGTTATGGCCCTTTGATTTTTTAATCTATATATATTATATAGTGTTTAACTCCGCATATATTTTAGATGGATTGTTTAATATTATATATCCTGATTAAGTATGATGTGAAGATGTTAGCGAAGAAAAATAGTTTTGATTTGATCATTTCTACATGAGTAGGCCTAATGGCCGTGTCATTTTCTTACATATGTTATATATAGTGAAATCTTGCGTGTATTCATTATTTGACGTATTTTTAATATTTGGCATGCTGATTAAGTATGATGTGAAGATGCTTGTGAATAATTTTCTTTTTGATTTGATCATTTTACATGAGTTTTGACCCTTTGGTTTTCTTACATATATCATATAGGAAAAGCTCGTGTGTCTAACTTCTCATTCATTATTGTTTTAATACTTGGTATGATCATTTACTATGATGTGACTATATATATATATTAACCAGTGGGAATCCTTTACTGCCCATGCTGTGGATTGCTTTTGTATATTGCTGATGATTCAGTTTCAAGTAAATGTGATAATAAAGGAACATTTTATTGGTGCAGTAAAGTTCAAGGCTCAAAGGGGCAGAAACGGGTGGTATATTTGTCTGCCTTAGCGACAGTTCTAGTTATTAGACTAGTTCAGAAAAAATTGTTTTAAAGAATTATCATTAACTGCTATATTGCATCAATAAATTATTTTAACAATTTGACCATATATTTCACACCCATGACAGACGAGCTAGTCAAATATATTTATTATTAGATATTTGTGATATACTTGATATACAAATACATGTATGTATTTTTCTGCAGGTCCAAGGTAGATAGACCACAATCAGCCAAGGGAAATAAGGCACCACTAAAGTATGGCCGTGATCCCGTCACAGAGTATACGTACAGTTACAAGCCGGAAGGTAAGTCTGTCTTACAATTAGTGTGGATCATCTGCGGCGCTTGCTTATTTTCAAGACAAACTTCCAAAACAGTTCTCTTAAAAAGAGTTTGACATTTGCCGAGATTCTGGTATCATTTTTGATTGGCTGGGACAGAAACATCTGATATAAAGATAAACAGAAAGGCAGAAAAACAATACATTTATATCGACGAACTAAATGCGGATGGTCAGAAATACTTTAATAAAATATAATAATTACGGTCACGTGCTACCGGATTCAAATTTGTTTCTGCACACACGGTCAAGATGTTTGTATTTACCATCAAGCGTCGAAGATGATCAAGACTATTTGATAATCTAAGGATATTATCACATTAAAGAGTGCATATGAGTGCAATAGAAGTAGGTATAAAAGTACAAAACACAGTCAACCAAAACTACGCATTCAAAACAACAACAATTACGAAGTAAAATAAAAACATAGTATGGGACACCACAAACATAAAATGGTGGGCCATAATGGTGCCGCCATGGAACGGTCAAATGAGCACTCCCGTAAACTTCTATATTACGTTATATGGTTACACATCTGATAGAAGTACACGACATATCTTTAAACTAATATGGCGATGATATACAATGTTGGGAAGGTTTTCAGCCTGTTTGTGTTCGTGGTGTCGCATACTTTGCCTTTTTCTTGAGGTTGTTGCGTTTTTTTATATGCGTATTGTTCTATTTCGACTTTACACCTACTTTTTTGTTAACACGTTTTTAGATCTCGAAATATCTCACCATAAGAGGAGATTGTCCTTGTATGGAATAGCTCCGCCTCTCTCTGTCTCTCTCTGTCTTTCTCTCTACTGGCACCAGACGACTCACGCGTAGTACCTCAGTGTGACTAGAGTGGGAGGAGCTAAGTTTCTATACAAGGCCATCTTGTTATCTAGCGGAAAATTATGAGTTCAAGAAAATAACTCAATAAAAGTAGTCTTTACAAAATGGGGTGACCTGCTCTTTTGTCCTCCACAAACTTAACCAACCCGAAAGATTGTTTTTATTTAGGGGTCAAAATGGACCGTCTATTTTCACACCGAATCATCAGGCTTTACAGTAGAGCAATTGAAATGTAATCCATTCTTACCTGTGTATTCGCTACAAGTGACGAAAATGTTCAGATAACGTTCATACATACAAGCACTAGTCTACCACCCACACCGTACCACCCACACCGTACCATCCACACCGTACCACCCACACCGTACCACCCACACCGTACCATCCACACCGTACCACCCATACCGTACCATCCACACCGTACCACCCACACCGTACCACCCACAATGACTCATAACAAGAAGCTCAATATTCTACTTGGAACTACTTTCGAGTACCACTAAGTTGACCTCGTGGTTCCCGATATAGTTCCTATTTATGATTACTACTGCTCTCAATCGAGCAAACTTCAACAAATATTCTTGCACCTGTGCATAATTAGTTTAAACCTATTTATTTTACAACGATTGTGAAACAAGCCTACGGTTTATACTAATCACTCTCGTTGGCTTCCTGTGTAGAACCAGTACTAAGCAATGTGGATAAAGTGGCTGCTCAAGGACACAACGTACATGGTCCTGGTGGGGATTGAACCCGGGACCCTCCGGTCTCAAGTCCGACGCTCTACCACTAGACCACAAATGCCACACTGTACATAATTGCTCATTTTCGCATATTTACATATTGGTGCTCACATTCACACGTTTGTAAACATTTATTCAACCGTGCATACGTGCATATGTGTGCATGTATTAAAATATTCGAGCATATGTTTGCATATTTGTGTTTATTACAGAAAAGAATCGCGGGTGTGGAGGACATATGAGCGGTGTTAAACGGTATGTGTAGTCCTATAGCGTTCCATCCGTTACTATAGTAACAATAATTCTGTTGTCAGGTCAATATTCTCAACCACATAGGTTCTTATTTACGAAAGGCTCAACTGAGCTATTGTGATCGTTTTTTGTGATGGGGTCAACGTTGGCCCCGCCCAAGGATTCACATGTTTTACATATACTTACAGAGGAAAAACTTTTTAAAAATAGTCTTCTCTGAAATTACAAGAGCCAGAGGTTTAATATACTGCATTTACCATAAGATATGGTCTTCTACCAAGTTTATTCCAATGATGACACTGGGGTCAAATTTGGCCACGCCCATAGAAGTCACAAGTTTTACATAGACTTATATACACTTGAAAAAAAACTTCTTCTTTGAAACAACAAGAGTCTTTGCATTTATTATAAGCTTATGATCCTCTGCCATTTTTATTCCAATGGCAACAGTGGAGTCAAATTTGGCCACGCCTCAGTCAGTGTCATAATTTGGAAACCGTTGAGATACCTATACTCTTACCATATATAAACTTACTGGGCCTGAACATATTAAGAGGGGTGCGGGAATTTGCGATGGTGTGCCATCGACTGCGTGATCTAATTGGTATCCGGTCAAATCGTACTTAAGTCAACTCGTACTTAAGTCAAATCGTACTTAAGTCAAATCACTCTCATTTTGGTCAAATCGTACTCATTGACATTTTGAAATAAGTCAAATCGTACTCATTGATTTATTTCATTAGAAATAATCTAATTTCAGTTGATTATTGATTATTTTTTATCTATTATTATAATAAAAAAAGTTTATTTAATGTATTTTAAATAATGAAAAGACATTAAAATATAGTCCAGGTTTTTTAAAATAGTGAGTACGATTTGACTTAATCAGATGTATGATCTGACCAGGAGATTTCACCACAAATACAAACCTAGATTGTTTTGACAGTTATATGATTTTAAATATTGTATGAATTTATACATAATTTTGTCACCCGATATGTATAGCCAGTGATCAAGTTGATTCGATATAAGATAGTGTTACTATCTCATTGCTGATCATAGCTTTCACTTAATATGAATTCCATTAGCCATAGGGATACATACAAATGGCTGACATTCAATATTACAAAAAACACTATTACAAACAACTGTTTAATATAACGATACACAATCAAATATACCAGACATTTTGCGCTAAACATTGACTAATTAATCAACAATGGAGTATTTTTTTAAATATAATTTGTTTATAAGTTCTGCATCATATATATAAACTAGTACGTTTTCGATAAACTCATTATTTTGGTCAAATCATACTCATAAATAGCATGAGAGTGATTTGACCTACCATTAGTACGATTTGACCGAAAAGTGAGAGTGAATTGACCAAAACAGTACGATTTGACTTAAGTACGATTTGACATGGAAGCATCTAATTATGTTATGAAATTATAAGCTTGTTTTCCTCTTGTTTTGAACTTTGCCTATTGAGTTATTTTATTATTTTGCATCGAAGCTCGTCACTTTGCATCGAGGCTCGTCACTTTGCATCGAGGCTCGTCACTTTGCATCGAGGCTCGTCACTTTTTCGTCTTTTCTGGTACGGCTATCACATCATATATTTACCTCAATATTACATAATTAGTTAATTAATACATGTATTAATTAACTCAATGTGTTATGGTTTCTTTATCAGGGATGGTAATCCAGTCAGAAATTCATGGTCCGGCCATACGACTCGATCCCGCACGAGCAATGACGGATTTCCAAAACTGACCACCGGTAAAGCTTAACAAATCGTTATACGTATTTAGCTTATTCTTTTTTTAAAAAAACTGTTAAAAGGTAATATTACTGTTGGGTGTGTTCATAGCATAAGTAAATATCTGGCAGAGGACACATTTAAAGGCAATAGTTATTTATTGTAATTTAAACTCGTGACGTCCCGTTTGCGTTTCTACATAATTTGCATATTTGCAAATCATCAAACACTGAATGGCTCAACGCATTCATTTGTTTTTGCATCACCAATAATATATTTAACACTATGGTAGAATAAAGAAAAATCAATTGTTATAACTTTTAGTTATACATTCAAAATCAGTAGAGGGCTGGCGCAGTCGGTAGCGCGGCTGATTTGTAACCGGAGGCCCCGGGTTCAATCCTCCGTGGTGCCACTGAGTTCTGTCGGTGTTTTCTTGGGCAAGACACTTTCCCTTAGCCCCGTCCGTCGGATGGGGACGTAAACCGGGCGGTCACGTGTGTCGGCTTATCCTCCGAGCACGTTAAAGAACCATAGGAATCTATTCGATAATAAGAGTAGGGCAGGTTCCCGGATTCCTATGTATCCTTCCCCTCTCTCTGGGGCGGCTCTAAATAATATATACTGTGTTGATGAGCCGTTAAATATCATTCAATTCAAAATCAGTAATCCCACGTGATCATATGTAATATAATGATATACACGTGATCATATGTAATGTAATAATATACACGTGATCATATGTAATATAATGCTATACGTTTAAACAGACGTTATATGCAAGCAGGTTTAAATTCCAAATGATACTGGATACTGGATATTTAAATACAGGTGGTAATTCAAATTTTCGATAAATATTTATCATTGCCTTGTGTTCCTTTAATGTTCAGTCAATAGCAACCCAATTATTTTAGAGTAACTACATGTAGCTTAGGAATTCACGTGGAACAGACCAAGTTGTCAGTCATATATAAAGTCAGGACATATCAACATGTCATAGAACTATTGTTAATGGGACACATAAAATAAATTATAAAATAAAATAAAAAAATAAAAATTAAACAAATAAATAAATAAATAAAATATAAATAAATCAATCAATAAAAATTAAATATTTCAATAAAAATTAACAAAATTAAAAAAATATATATATAAAAAAAAAATTGAGCCCATCAACCAAGGTTTCGTATGTCGTGGCAATCTTTTAAATTTATAAATTATAAAAAAAAAAAAAATAATAATTAAATACAAAAAAACAAAACAAAAAATTTAAAAAACAATAAAGAAATAATAAAAATTAAAAATAAAAAAAAATATTCAAAAATTTAACAAATTGAGCCCATCAACCAAGCTTTCGTATGGAGTAGTCTTAAAGTAGTTATCAAGCATTAAAATAAGGATCTCGATATATTAATCCGGTATCAATTTGACTTGAAATATGCTTGCCGATAACAAGGCATATATATAACTTACATATTTGGAGAATCCATACTTTTTAGACACAATATAAACGGCTTTAACCAGCCAGACCAAACTCAAAACTGGAGTGTTCAATTAAGAGTTAACAACTCATAATTACGAGTGACCAACTCATAACTCATTTTACGCATATTTTATCACGTGTATTTTAAGAACATATCTTTTTAATTTATATGTACATTATTACATGACCTGAACACCTGAATAGAGTTTTGATAAACGGCTTTGTTGTGTATTTTTTCCGTTATTTGGCGCGTTATTTTCTTTATATAAAAGGTAATACAATTTGGAGTTTTCAAAAACGAAGAAAATTTGAAAATGTGCCACCATCTCCGACTACCGATACATTCAGGTTGTGGAAAGGCATAACCCAGCCTGGCTGCCTCCCTTGTGGCGTCAATCCATATAACAGGGGCAGGCAGATTGAATATTGTGAGGTTGTCATTAAATCAGTTATGTTACAGAACAGAACATATTGTTCTTTGAAATGTTTCTCGTCATCTAAATACATATTGCATTTTGTTTTAATATTTAATAGCTCAAAACATAGTTTTACTTAAATTGCAGTATTTCGAAGAATAAATGCCCTTCCGACAAACCTAAATAACCTAAACAGCTCTTGTTTACTAACACGTGCTTAATGTGATTACCTTCAGATAACACGTGCAAAGGTGGATGGACAACAGGTGGTACTATGCCGTACACGAACACGGGTAGACGTAACGAAACTACCTATACAAGTGCCTACGTATGTTATACATTTATCAATGTCTTTATTTATAATTGGGTGGAATAGTGGGAGAGTGAGGACGGGTGAGGAGTGGGAGAGTGAGGAGTGTGAGGAGTGGGAGAGTGAGGAGGGGTGTGGGTTGCTGGAGGGAGCTTGAATGGATTGAGAATCAATTCAACTATGCAAAGTATTTAATATATGTTTTTTTAACACTATGCTGGGTTACATTCCGCCACTTAAAAACAATCTTAAAAAAGTTCTGCTTAAATGCATAAAACGTAATATATAAATAATGGATTTACAACCCATCATCAGCAGCATCAGCATCATCATCATCATCATCATCATCATCATCATCATCATCATCATCATCATGGTCATTGTTGTTGGCATCATATTTATCATCATTATTAACATCAACATCATCACCATATCATCATTATCATCATCATCATCTTCATCAGCATTATCACGTCATCATCATCATTATTATCATCACCGCCACCAACAACACCATTAACATCAATCATCATAATCATCATCATCATCATCATCATCATCATCAACACCACCACCAACAACAAAAACAATATCATAATCATCAACAAAACCATCATTAACACTATGACCATCATCATCTTGTTGTTTAAGCTGATTACATAATGTTTTTGTACTGATACTGCGACTATAACAACCATTAACATATCATTGCAGTGTGGCCGCCGTGCTCTGCCGAAGGTTTGCTAAGAGACACGAGATTCACGTCCGGTCGCGAGATTCACGTCAAGGGTCCATAGCTTACTAGATACATTTATCTGTGATATGTACTTTAAATATGTCTCGATTTTATTTTTAATTGATGCATGGAATTTCGTGAACAATGTTTAGAAAATTGACAGTAGCTTATCTATGCTATTTATATGTCTGTAGATAATTCAGAATATGTATTTAACTGCGTGAAACATTTAAGAATTGTGTTCAATCGACTTAAGTGAATACACTATGGTATATGGACAGATAACTCTGTAAAGGTAACACATTGTAATTATTTCCCTTATTTTCACGCTTGAAATCAGCTGAATTAAAAGCATTTCGGGCTAGCTCTTTGATAAGGCAACTCGGATCCATGATGCTCTATGTTTGGTACTTTTTTAAATACTATATATAAAATCTTAAATCAGAGCATTGCGCATGCGTGGGGTTTTTGTTAAATTTGTCACTTCGGTCCGAATTTTCAAGAATAAAATTGAAATACGGAAAAAACAAAAATCTCCATATAATTGTTAGTCTGAGTTTGTTCTATAGTATCTATTGCTTTAGCTTTATAAGACAAACAAATAGCTGTCATGGTAACGATATGCATTTTTTGTGCGTACATTTAAGATTCCATTATCAGTAAATTCATGGACCTTAGTCACCTGTATAATATGTTTATATAGTTCCATGATGCATATGCTTATAGGTCCATGGTTAACGATATGCATTGTTTTAATAACTGCCTTTTTTGACGTTATTAGTTAAAATAAAGATCAAATTATTTCGTAATATTTAAATGTAGGAGTTTTCGGTAATATTTATTTCTCACATGTGTATTTTATCCTACTTATTTAGATTACCTTTCTTCATATTTTTAGTATTTTATTCGCTGATATGGCCTTGTTTCGATAATCTTTTCTTTCTTTTTTTTTGTCTTTTTGTAAATAATCAATTAATATGTACGCATTTGAAGGTTTTGTACTGATATACATGTACGTTAACTAGGTAAACGTACATGTATATCAGTACACTAGTTACAAAAATCATCACATGCGGGAGGTTCACTATTGAATGTTAAGAATATATAATTAAATACTTTAATAAAATTCAAGAATAAAACCCATGGCTATGCCGGTAACTATAAGCCATTAATCATTTTAATATAATATTACAGGGACTGATACAGGGTTTGAGATGAAAGGGAGCGCGCAACTTAAAAAATGATAAAATAAAAAAGATGAAATATTTTGCAATTATGTAGTGCCAATTAGCGGTTGAATGGGGCGCACCCAATTGTATTCTAGTATAAGGCGGTGAAATTCCATCTCGTCAGGACATTGTTGTCATGTGTGCTCCAGCCCTGGATACGCCCCTGTAGCATGTTTACACTAGTGTAGATCGTTTTGCCAAATATACTTGTAATAGTTTAAGACATAAATCACTATGAATAAAACGAAAATTCAGAGATACCTTTGTGTTTATTTTGCTTCCAGATTTGCATTAACAAAATTTCGTCGCATTACGAACACACTGAATAGTTTCGTCTCATTTTGATGTTTGAAAACATACGGCGTCTCGCTAGTTTTTCTACACAACTTGCATATTAATAAATCATGAGTAATAATTATTTGAATAGGTTCAAGCAAATTGTGTGTTCGTTGACTATATTATACCTATAATATATTGTTTAAACAAGTGGTAAAATAATACAGAAAGCACGAACATTCCAAATGGTATTACGTTGTATGCAGATATATGCAAACAAGTTACAAGATTGAAGATAAAATAATGAAGAAAACACGAAAACTCCCAACTGTATTACCTTGTATGTAGATATATGTAAACATGTTACAAGGTAAAATAATAAAGAAAACAAGAAACTCCCAACTGTATTACCTTGTATTTAAAGAACTTATCCCGCCATCAACTGGTGCATTTTACAACATATGTACACTGTTTTTTAAACTTACTGACGACGAGGTATATATATAACGTATATGTTTTAAGAATCCAAACTCAATAGACACAATATTAACGCTTTAAGTAGTCGGGCCAATCCACAAAAGTGAAGCGTAAAAAATTAACTCATAATTCATTTTTACGCATATTCAGTCACGGTTATTTATGAAATTGTATCTCTTTTTAATTTATCCAATAAAATCACAACCAGGTTCATCGGCTTTCGGAACAGAAAATAACTGAAGCATTTCCGGAACAAGATGTTGCCAGAAGGCAAATGCTTTCGGTGCCAGACCCTGCTTCACAGACTGTGACGTCATGTCCGGTGTTATTTCCAAGTAGTTTTCCGCCGTTCCATATTGTGGCCATGCCGTGTTGATGTCGTTGGGCGTGTTGGGATTCCTGGAATACATTGAGCCGATATCAATATTGTCATCAATTTTGGAAAACTTACAAAACATCTCAATAGCAAAAACTCTCAGTACAAGTTTATTGCTTTACCGGTTGATTTTTGCTGATTTTTTAAAACTCTTATATTTTTTCTACATAACTTGCATGTGTGCAAATCATTCGCGATTAATTATTTGATTAATTCAAAAAAAATTCTTTCTGCATTTGACGTTTTCTTAATTATATTGTAGTAATAGTATATTTAGACCTTAGATAGAATGACGAAGTAATATTGAAATCTTCAAATGGTATGTCATTTAAATTATATACAAGCAGTTTTGAAGTCAACACATTAATTTATCTATGATTCGAGATGCTAATTGAATTGCTTGATAAATACTAAATAACAGTTCTTCATCGGTTTGACTGTAAATGCGTGGCCCATGTTTAAAGGGAGTACATCAGGCTTTTCAAAGGGGTCTAGGGGTCCGACTTAAAATTGACAAATAATAAAATTTTCTATTTTAAAGCGCCTAAACATAATGAATGATCCTAAAAATGACCCCTTAGTTACAAGGAAATTCATTCTGTACAGTAATACGTGCTATCCTAGGTTACGCACCAGGGTTAATTTCAGCATTTTATGCCCGATTACGTCCTAGCTATATGGTGTATTCGAAGTTTAAACCTTAACAATATGGTTCGAACATCATATTTTGATGGATATAAGTGTTTTATCATGAATTGGAATATTTTTATAATTTTAAGATATTTCTAGAAAAATCCTGATGTACTCCCTTTAAATCCTGTCTGAGACTCACACAGACCCAGTGAGGAGTATAATATCTCCATGTTATATGCTAGTGTAACCTGGTAAATTAATACGTGAAATATGTTATGCCATAAAAAGGGATCTGAAACACGTCGTCATTTTTTGTAACAAATTTGATAAAAAAAAAACACGTTTTGCAATTGGTTTCAAGGCTCGTCAATAACAACAAATTACAAAACCGGTTTCATAAAATGGTGTGTAAAATTAAACGAGTTTATATAATACATGTATTGATACAATCTCAAATAACATGCGTTACAACAAGAGAGAAAGGTACATGCATATACATACAAATGTTATAATAAAACGATAAGCAAGAATCAAAACATAGCGAGAAATCGGTATAAATATAATTTTATATATGTATTCTTAGGACAAAACAGATAACCAACGTACCCCGTTTTGGCAAAGTTGGTCCAAGCCGTCATTACTGTTTGAATTACCCTCTCCGTTGCAGCGTCACCAAACGCCGTTCGATTACAAACAGCTCCAAACACGAAGAAAATTTCGTCTGCGTTGCTAGCCACTCCCGGTCCGTCCATGAAATTAGGAATAGCCACAAAGTGTTCAGGTGGCTGTGTGGAGAACTTATACACGTATGTTGACGTGTTTTGACTTCTTGCGGAATGCAAATTCGCTGTTTGCACTGCCGGAACGTAAAAGTATGCAGCTGAGACGAGCTCTACTAAATTTTCAGTGCGTTTAATGTCGTCGTTTGGATCACTCCATTCCGTGTATTCAAATATGGCGACTTGCTTAACTACTTCCGGAATATCCTGTTTGAAATAATAACTTAAATAAAAAGGAATTAACACCTCTTCGAACCCATTCCTTGGAATTCCATGAAAGTCTTTAATATTTAAAAAACTAACCCAGAGTCCTACATCCAACAGACCTTCTTTACTGTTAACCCCGATTATAAAATCGACGCTGTTAAACATGTCCAGAGCCTCCGTGGCGTTACTTCGTCCGGTTAATATAGTCTTTGGGTCATCTAGTACAAAGTCATTATCTATCACGGCAGACGATTGGGTGAGCGATAGTGGCGCATCATTCATTGTTTCGTTCATTTCTTTTGCTGATTTCGAACGAAGACATTCCACCATATCAATGGCCAATAACTGCCGGCAACCGATCAGGTTTGAAAATTGTCTGGCTATATCTTGGGCCTCTGTTGCCTTTTTAAACGCCCATGGACTGGTGACACTGCCGCTTTGGGCAATAGCTCTCTGGAATAATCCCTTATTGCCTGGATACAACATCTGAAAAACTACGCTCGCTGATCCCGAGGATTCGCCAAATATCGTCACCCGTGATGGGTCTCCTCCGAAGGATTGAATGTTATCATGTACCCATTTAATAGCGAGATGTTGGTCCCATAAACCGAAATTACCCGGTGCGGCTGCATCACCCGTGCTTAGAAAACCCATATGTACCAAACGATAGTTTATGGTGACAACGATCACGTTGCCCGAGGCGCTTAGATAGTTACCGTTGTAAAGGTTAGACATTCCGAGAATAAACCCACCGCCGTGGATAAATATCATCACAGGATGCGCATTTCCGTCATCTCCGATCGCGCTTTCAGGCGCGAATATATTAAGTACGAGGCAATCTTCAGAGTAGATTTTTCCTGGCGGCATCCGAAATATCGTCTCTATTTGGTAACACGCGGGTCCCTCCTCTGTTGCGTCAAACTGTGTGGCAAATCTGGCCTTAGGGACTGGTTTAGCGAATCGTCGCTGTCCCGTAGGCGGCTCAGCGTATGGAATGCCCCAAAACTGTCGGACTCTGTACTGCTTGGAAAACATACTGAGCATACTGCTGAAACCGACAATATCTCCGGCGGGTGATGATACCGTGGTCAAGCCGTCGGGAACTAAAAAACCCTGACAGATGTTTAAAATAACGAAACAGAGGTAAATTCCGAACATTGTTAATTACTGATCCAGCCACTTGGAGTATAACAACTCAATAAAATATTACCACTCAATAAAACGTTATCATCCGCTTTAAAGACAGTTGCTAGCTAGTTTGACTGACACCTCCGGTAGCCTTGGAATAGATAGTAAGAGTTCATAATCGCATGAGACGGGTCAGTCATAGGTCACGTGGGTTGTTTTTAATCCTGCAGGAGTTATATGCTTATCAAGTTTCTAGCATTGCGACTGAACGACGAAGGCCATGTAGACGCCTAATACTCCATCAATACCTGCGATTTATAATAGTTCGTAGGAGGTTCCTGGAGCCTAGCCACCTTTAAAGTCCCCCATCCCGCCATCAACGGGCAAAGTTTACAACAAATGTAATCAGCGGGAAGGGGAAATGTCCAGGGTAAATTCTGAGCTATTACACAGAATCTCTTAATTTTGATTGGTTGTCAAAGTAAACAAACCAAAAAATGTTGCTAAAAAATTAAAATTCAACTTTTGAAGAGTACTTATAATGGTTAAATCATACATTTGTGCAAGGTATTCATACTGTGTTGCATAATCAAAAAAAGAAGTATATTTTACATTTTCCTCATGTTTTTACATGCAAGTAGGTGGGTCAGCACCATCAGACCCAATATTTCAAAACATACTCAATGTATGTATGGTTTGTGTATGATTTTTTGATAAAACGAAGAGAGGTCTTTCAAAACAAGTAAGCAGAAAAACCTCAGTATAGAACTTAGAGCTATAAATGTACGTCTATGGAAAATGAATTAGTGTAGTCTTACCGATACCGTCTAAACATACTCGTGTATATATATACTGAAAGGAAAAAGAAAGGCGACACGATAATTTCTGCTATATATTGTATATACTGCACACTTAATTCCAAATATATTCCAAGAAAATCCCAAGATGCTTTGTAAAAAAAAAATGCAGTTAGTTAGAGAAAGGACACAACTGTTATTATGTAGACGTTTTAATCACAGTACACGTTGTAATAAGAAATTCATAAATGTTGAAGTTCCTCTTTGAAAAATTGCGCCAGTTCAGTACAGAATTTAACGTAAAGAGTTTTCAAAATTGTGCATCCTAATTGGTCACATGCTTAAGCCAAACGCGTACTCTTTGTCAATAATGAAACTTTGCAGCAATACTATGTGGAATTAAGTGTGCAGTATATACCATATCCACACTGCCATTGCCGGTCCCAAGCCCGGATGAGAAAGGTGGAGGGTTGTGCGTAGGGCCAGCTCCCCTACCACGTAAAATCAACCACTGCTACAGAAACCTACACTACAAGTAAAACACAAACGGACCAATGGAATCGACATAAGGCCCTATGCCCCTCACAGGGGTGAAGAGGATTAACGAACGATATACCATATCCGAGTTACATTTCTTTTTCGCTTCAGTATATATGGTGCATTCAATTAGACCTAAACAACATAGTGCTAACAACATATTTTTCTTAATATCACATTTTAACTTGAAAATGTTTGGAAAAAAATTCTAATATAGGTGCAACAGAATTATGGAACAACAATTTGCTTTTTTTTACTATTTTATTAATTTAATATTAAGATTGTAACTAGAAGTGTGTTCCACGAAACACTTATGTCGCCTGTCGTGTGCTTATTTCAGCAAGTACGATCTAACTATAAAGCTGGAAGGCAGGGAATGTAATCCTTCATGAATTATGGAGAAGATTTGTTTTAATTGTTAAAGTTTATGAAAAGGGGCATAACTCTGCATTGGATAATTGATAAGGAGGCTGTATAAAGTTTCATGACCATAGGTAAATATTTTACCAAGTTATGAGCTACGTTAGGTTGCAGGTTAAGTTATAAGGAAAGGGCCATAACTCTGCCAAAATGGAAGTCAGAGTATTTGGACATGTCAACGGCATTAATTAATTAATAAAGACGAGTCGTATAAAGTATTATGACTTATGTCAATATTTTGTCAAATTATGAGCCAGGTTGCAGGTTAAAGTTTTATGAAAATGGGCGTAACCCTGCCAAAATGAAAGCCAGAGTTATTGGACATATCTAACGAAATTGTTTGACGTACGATGAAGATGTGTGTGAAGTTTTATGAACATATGCTAAATTAAATTCTTTTCAAGTTATGACCAAGGTTAGATAGCAGGTTAAAGTGTGACGGACGAGGAAGGACGACGGACAAAGTGATCCCTACGTGTCTGCCATGCTACGCAGGCAACACAAAAATGCAAGTTATGTAGAAAATGTAATGGGAGGCTACGAGTTAAAAGCAAAAAGAGTCAAATGTGTCGTGTGTCCCTAGGGGAATCGGCTGTTATAGCAAGTCCTTTTGAAAGAGAAACGAAGAAAATAAAATGCGGGCGCACGGGTACTAACTATTTAAGTAAGCCTAACATAAAATACAATGTTTGGAAATAAACGTGAACCAGACATGCTTTTTGACTCAAATAATCGCCCACCGCAAACTTCAGAAACTGTAACAAAAATACCAGGTAATACTTACGTGTCTGAATATTCATTTGAGGTTACCGTAAACTTTACATTACCAACTGGTATCTCTGAGATAGTACCTTTACTTAATGATTACATCGTGTCTTAGTAAGACTAGGATGTAATCCAACAAAGTCTTCGCCGACCAGACATAAAAGTAAACTATTTACGAATGTCAACGATAATTACGACATATAACGATATGGCCAAGCGGTTTCGATAGCTCAATGGATAAGGCGGGTGCTCAGAGGCCTCATTGATATATCCCGCATATGTTAGTTCCCTAGGGGATTTGTTTGTTTGAATGATGTTTTACGTCGTTTAGCTCATTTTAGGCCATATATGACGATCGATTTTTTTTGTGGTCAAGGCAGACCATTGCATTTTTCCTGGGTAGAACCAATATTGTATACCTCCCGCCATCAGTAACAATCAATACGTCCTCACAAGTTGAGCTACAAGAGGGATTCGAACCCGCAGCGGTGAGAGGCGAGAAGGTTTACAACGCAACGTCATTAAATCCTCGACCACGGAAAACGTTATCCTTCATCTCCCTGTGAGGTTGCTGTCCCAATAATACCTTCATTGATACGTTAATGGGACGTAAATAACTCCAGTTATATCAAATCTAACTAAATACCTCATACCCAGTCTGCAAGTCCAATCTTGATTTAAGACAGTTCTAGTTCGTGGGTTCGATCCCCGCCATGACCATATGTGTTGTGTGTCTATGAGCAAGACATTTTATCTAAATTTGTGTATTACTGGTTCTTCCCAGGAAAACATCGAGCGTGATAATTCAGACAGCTTTCGATACATGTAAATAAATAAGCTTAAACTAAGATATAGCTGTAGCATCTCGCGACTCCAGAACAAGAATACATAAAGTACATAACTATGCCCAGCTTACTCCAGATATGAATATTTCAACTGAATTTAAATCGAACTAAATGCCATAAAATTCTGATACGAGGGGTGATCCAAAAGTACGGAGACTTTTCATTCATTTGACGTTATTTTGTTCACGAAACAGTTTATTAGCTGTTTCTTGTTTTATTACGTAATTAATTTACGGTGACGGATATGGCATCAACACATAATGCGTCAGTGTAGTAACATACAAAAGTTTGCGCACTACCTATATCTTTTTGTCCACCAATTGATATAAACTTTACTTAATTATAAAGAGGACTATGAAAAAGGTAAATGGCAATAATTTCACCCCATGTAATATGCGTTTTGCTGGGGGAAAACAGGATTGAAAAGATCGGATTTTTGAAATTGTATTCGTAATTGTTTTAGACAAGCCGATTGCGGAGATTTTCCGATCTTATTCGTTTACAATCGGAACTGCCTCGTCGGATTGGCGAAGAGTTCCGATCGATTCGTTTACTATCGGAACTGCTCCGAATAGTTCGTTTTCGTTCAAATGAATCGCATTGCGCATGTCCGAGAAAATAGTAAAAACTCGTAGTTCTCCGGCAGGAATAAAAGGCTGGGCAGCATTTTATTCAAGATATTGTTTTGATCATAATTAATAATTTACAGAACTGGAATACGAACCATGTTTCTTCTTAGAATACTCATAAAATAGCTTTGTATACATATAAATGCAGTAATATTGAGTATTTAATATTTTACATTAAAAATCGCGTAGATATAGGTAGTGCCTCTTTAATATAAAACAATGAGCATTCGAAAGTGAGTTCGTGCTTGAACAAAAAGCTCTCACGTTAATGGGTTACTATGACGACGTATAAAATGCCTTTATATACTTTTAATTATGAACTGATATTAACTGTCCCATAAAGGACACAATGCTTAATAGTGTATGTAAATGTTATTGTTTACTATTTAATAATTAAGATAGTATAGCAAAAGTTTCGGATAACCCCTCGCATATACTTACGTTATGCATTTTTCATAACTTTATCATCCGGGCATTTCCTTACATATTCCGAAATGTTGAGATATTTGGTTGGTGAATCTCAAGTCTCTACATAAAAAATAAGTTGACCGTAATTTGAACTTGAGCGCCATGGCTAAACATCGAGCATATCACATACCCAACATTTGAAGGTGTGTCAATATCTTGTGACGATGTCATGCATGATCGTTTGTTTTTTTAATTTGCAATGATCTCTTGCTTTCCATCTGGTAAGAATCAATATATAATTTATATGGCAATTTCGAACTCCGGTTACAGTTCTAAAATGGTGGCTTCTATAGGAACTGGCGTGGCTCAGTGGAATTGAAATTCGGAGGGCATGGGTTCTAGCCTCACAGGCGCCAATGACTTTCGTCGGTGTTCCCGGGCAAGACATTTTCCGTAACCTAATCCGTAGGATGAGGACGTAAATCGGGCGGTCCCGTGTATCGGAGACTATTCATAGCACGTTAAGGATCGATAGAAATCTATTCGGCCGGTTCCCGGATTATTCTGTGTCCTTGACCTTTCTCTGGTGCGCCTTTAAATAACCTATAATGTGTTGATGAGCAGTTAACAATATGCAATTTATTATTGACCTTTTTAGAGGAACTTTCAAATGGCCAATATCATCTTTGTGTTATCATTCGTTCATTCGCAGATACTAATTGTTCTTACTATGTATTAGTTTTTCAACTAGGTCAGACCAAATCCTTTTGGTATGTTACTATTAGATCAGAAACGTTATAACGTTAGTAACGGATACAATAAAAACAAAAAGTTCGCCTGTCGGAAATAAGTGCATTGCTGTCAAGAAATTAAATGTTGAAGGTTTAACGTTCCGGTAATGAATTTTTAAGTTAAACAATGCCACAATTTTACTTCACTGCAATACAGATAATATATGAAACGTGTGTCTGCATGGCCAACTTTTAACTGAAAGGGACAAACGGCAATCTTGATTTTCTAAAACTTACCCGTTTAGTTTTCCTACATAACTTCCATTAGTTCAATAATTAATAATAAGCAAAAGGATAGAATAAAGCATATTACTAACTTTTTATAACATTGCCCCAATGCTATGTTTAAACATATAGAAGAATAAGACGAAAAAATGAAAACTCGAAAACAAGCAGATTTAAAGTTAAAATGATACTGGATAAATAAATAGAAAGGCTAATTTTAATGCTTGAGGAAGACTTCCAGATTGCCATGTGTCCCTTTAAATGTTGACGCCGATGCCGTCGTCGTCACTGCCATTTCGAAGTGATACCTATATCTCACTACCTTCTTAGGGAAGAAACAATAACGAATGCGTTACACATTAAAGAGACAGACGGCAATCTTGAAGTTTTATGAAGAATTACTATCTCAATGTATTAATCCTGTATAAAATTAAGTTAATGTTAAATTGTGCATACATATAGTTATATACACGTTTGCGGTTTCAATTATCTCTTCGTTATTCTGCCATAGGATTAAATATATTATTAGTGCAACATTATCAACAGTTAGTAATATGCGAAACGATTTGCATTGAACTATTCTTACAGTTAATATGCATGATTGAACAAATGCAAGTTATGTAGAAAAACTAACGAGACGCCGCGAGTCATCCAGATTGCCAGGTGTCCCTTTAAAAATAGAATGTTTATTCTCCCAGATATTTACATGTAATATTAACTACCAATATGTAATAGAATATGGTCTCATCGATTTGGTTGATTTAAACATCGAGATGGGCGTGACCTTGACCTTTGTTTACGGATGGACTGACCATACGCTATTTGTTTTGTAGCATTTCAGCTGTCCGCCATGCGCTAACTTCCAGTGGTAGTTAGAGTACACCATTTATTCTGACAGGTGTTATTTTCAGTTAAACAATTTACACTGCGCAAATACAAAAGGAATTTCAGTGACCATGTTACAAAAAGGTTTTAATTGGCAATGCATAAATCAGTTAAGGTACTGACACCAATGCTATTTTTAAACCTCCTGATCGCCGTGTGTCTCTTTAAAATGTGAAAGTCTTGGCCCTTCAGCACTAATACCAACAGGTACATGTCTGACCTTCACTGACCACCAGCCCACCAGTGGTCACAGATAAAAAAGCAGTGACAGCTAGAGAAAAACGCAGATGTCATGGAAATCTGTTGTGATATTGCTGGGTACGGCAGCACTCGTTGTCACACATTAAATGTACTGGTCAGTATGTGGACATTGATTAGTCACAGTTGTTAAGTTAATCATTTAATCCCTAAATAGTATAAATACCAAGATAGCACAAAGTAATTCTTCACTACAGCATCAGGGTACTTAGTTACAAGAAAATGTGCGGATGGCTTAAAGTAGTTATCCCGCCAACAACAACCGAATTGTACATCATATGATCACCGTTTCTAAACCTACCGATGACGAGGTATATATATAACTCATATATTTTGAGAACCCAAACTCTATAGACACAATATAAACCGGTTTAACCAGCCAGCCAAACCCCGAAACTGGAGCGACGAATTAAGAGTTATCAACTCGTAATTCATTTTACGCATATTCAATCATGGGTATTTTTAGAACCCGTTAATAAACATTTGTTTTTAATCGGCACATACGCATTATTATATGACATGAACACCTGGGCAGAGTTTTGATACACGGTTTTGTGATGTAATTTTGCCGTTATTTGGCGGGTTAGTGTCTTTAAACAAACTTAAACCCGCCAAATAACGGCAACATTACATTACAAACCCGTTTATCAAAGCTCTGTTCAGGTGTTCAGGTCATTTAATAATATATATGTGCCGATGAAAAGTATAGGATTTTTATCCGGGTTCCTAAAATACCCGTGATTGAACATGCGTAGAATTATGAGTTAGTAACTCTTAATTTAACGATCCAGTTTTGGGGTTTGGCCCGGCTGGTTAAACCCGTTTATAGTGTCTATAGAGTTTGGATTCTCAAAATATGTAGTTATATCAGTGGATTAAGATGCCTCATCTTACTTATTAGTTCACTGGTTATATCATATATAACTCACCAAAAAAAAGTACCCCCTTTTCTGCTGGTATTTAGACCAGTTTTTGAGGGCGTAGGACAGCTTGATTTATTTTGTTTGTTTGTTTGGTGTTTTACGTCATTTTCAACACATGTGAGGTTATACATGACGGTCGATTTTTTGTGGTGGGGCAGACCGCCCACTTTTCCTGGGTAGAACCGGTACTGTACACCTCCCGCCATCCGTAAGAATCGACACTTCCTCACAAGTCGAGCAGGACAGCTTGAACAGCGCTTTAATTTAACAATGTTTGATGTTTTAAGCACACTTCACCGAGTACTAAATATTCCTTTAAACAGTTTCAAATGTTGCCAAGCAATAGTCTTTCATGGATGCTATTGAAACCTTAAATGGAGGTTATTTGATGATTTTTGATAATCAAAAGCTGCTACCTACACGATCGGTGTTGTGTTTTTCTGTGATTTTTTTTCCGAAAGCAACGCATTGAAAATATTGTCTTGGACAAATTGAGGTAATGTTTGTAGATGTTAGTGACTTTTTACCAAAAATGCACGGTTTAAGAAAAAGGGAGATAACTCCCTTGTGATCTGTATTGGACTATTGGTGGTGGTCGATCTAATTATTCTATATACATCATTTATTATTTCCTGTTTTGCTGTCTATATAATATTGGTAAGAAAAAGGTTTTTTGTTTTTTTTACTCAGTATAGATACCTCTCGGAACGGAGTACATATGTTGTAAACATTGGCTGTTGTTGGCGGGATATCTACTTTTTATAATAAGCTTAAGATGTCTAATAACACCCGGCTTGGCAGGTGTTTATTTTGGATCATCGCCGCTGTCATTATCATAATCCGCAGTTTCTTCTTTATGCATGTAGCTCGACCACTCAGCCGCTACATTCTGCAGAAATGAGACAATCGTAAGATGTCGAGTTCCGAGCTACAATGATTAAAATAATAATAATAACAAAAAATTGTTTTGTCATATCAAGGTTTCATAAAAATGGTACCAGTTTATCCCATATATTAGGTGCGGAGAGAAATATTTTTTCGTGTTGATGAATATCGTATAACGGAAACGTCAATTCTATTTTCCATAACACCAAAGCTGGCAATGCCTGAATATACTTCGTATAGGACAGAGGCTATAAAGAGAAATCTTCACCATTAAGAAATCGAAATGGAGGGAGCGTAGCGACCGATCGCTGTTTCTTAGTGGTGAAGATTTCTCTTCATAGACTCTATCCAGCTTAGTGTTTATGATAGGTGTTATCGATAGTCTCTATATAGGTCACACCCTAAACCACGAAGAGCGCAGGTAGTAAATTCTTTATGAATAAATGGTGCGTGTATTTGCACTTCTGAGCCATCTGATTGGTTTAAAAAGTACACTATTAAAAAATCTCAGACATGTTTGTGTTGATGAATATTGTATAATGTGTAGGAGAACTTAAGTTCTGTTTTCCAGAACACCCAAAACTGGCAATGCCTGCATATACTTCATAAGTATGTTGATTACCTTGTAAATGACCGCTGCGATATGGATTCTGGACGTTGTCTCAATGAGATCAGAATTTGTGCGATTTTCACTTCAAAATCCCTCCTTGCATGTAAAACGTAGAGCGGACACGAACTGGACATCATTCATATAAGAGATAGATGGCCTTTATGACATTCACCTGTAAGATACAACCCGGGAGTTGAGCTCTGCACGTCCTCGTGATGAGGTGAATATTTGTGGCAATTTATTTGAAAATCCTTTTATGTATTTGAGAGTTATGGAGCGGACACAAAATGGACCTTATTATATGCATATAAGAATGACCTTTACATCAGATTAATGGAGCGGATAGGAATGCAATGGACAACGCCTAATCTATAGCCCTCCGACATTGTTAGAAAAAAGGTAAAGGTATTAAAGGGTCATTTATTTAACGTGGGTAGTCGACGAAAGTCACCATTTCTAGTCGAGCCCACGGCAGGGTTTTACCTCCCCGGCATCCAGTCTAGGCTAGTACTGCTGGAAACAGTACCCACTTAGGTAATCACTCTGCACTGAACACCAGACGAGAAATAAGCTGCGTCCGGAAATCGAACCCGGACGGCCGGCGTGCGGACGGCCGGCGTGAAAGTCCAGCCTGCTAACCATTACACCACTGACTCCTCTATTATGGTGGATAATAATTGTGGCATGCTCAGTGATTACGCTCTACCCACAGTAAATATTTCTATTCACTATACTATATGTCAGAGCTAAATGCCCAAAAGCAAACCCGACTCCACAGACGACGAGGCAGGCCAAGGAGCTGTTCGGGTTTTTAGTGTGTCGCCTGCGTAGCATGGCAGACACTTAGTGCTCACTATGTCTGTCCGTCGTCATTTGTCCGTCGCCGTCCGTCACTCTTTAACCTGCAACCTAGCCTTGGCCATAACTTGAAAAGTATTTGACCTATGTTCATAACACTTCACACGCATCTTCATCTTACCACACTGAATATTGTTACCGAAGACCAATAACCATGACTTTCATTTCACCAGGGTTTTGCCCCTTTTCATAAAACTATAACCTGCAACCTAACCAAGCTCATAAGTGGCCGTAGCTTGAAAGGAATGTCGTTACACATGTCCAATAATTCTGTTTTTCATTTTTGCAAAGTTATGCCCCCTTTTCATAAAACTCCAACCAGCAGTCTGACCTAGCTCATAACTTGGCAAAATATTGACCATGGTCATGACATTTTATACAGCTCTTCCTTATCAATTATCCGATACAGATTTATGCTCCTTTTCATGAATTAAAACTTTAAAGAAAGAAACTGCTCCATAATCATGAAGGATTGCACACTCGGTCTTCAAACTTTATAGTTAGATTGTACTGAAATACGTGCACAGCAGGCGACACAAGTGTTTCATGGGACACCCTTCTAGTTTGACAATTTATTCCATTTTCAGCTTTTCAATAAAACTGAAAGCACTATATTAACCACAAGATACATTATCTCACAATGTTTCAATTTAAATTGTGGAAAACAAATAAACAATGAAAACATTTGCTATCCTTAAAAACTGTTATTTTAACATCTTATTTAAAATGTTTCAGTTAAAACTGTTTACTATTTCTTTCATATAAGCCAGTTAAAACTGTTTGCTACTTCTTTCATATAATGTTTGCTACTTCTTTCATATAAGCCAGTTAAAACGGTTTGCTACTTCTTTCATATAAGCCAGTTAAAACGGTTTGCTACTTCTTTCATATAAGCCAGTTAAAACTGTTTGCTACTTCTTTCATATAAGCCAGTTAAAACGGTTTGCTAATTCTTTCATAAAAGCCAGTTAAAACCATTTACAACTTCTTTCATATAAGAAGCGAGAGTAACAAACACAATTTCAAAATGTGGCTGAGACCGGAAAAACACTGCAATGTGACAGTTTCACAAGAGACCGCCTTTAGGTCCTAAGTGTACTGTTTTATATTTAAAATATACCTGTAATAAAAGCCAACCTGAGTTAAGAGGCCAATTTGACACTTCCCTTCCATTATCTCGTAATACATGTTTGACTGTATATGATAAAGCATATCTCCCTATCAGCTACGAGTCTTTTACATTCAAGGGCCATACAACAATCTTGGTTTACAAAAATAACATAGCGGCGTTACACCATGCGGGCATAATGCATCAATTGAATTGAATTGGGGTTTTAAGGCGCACCAACACATGAAAAGGTTATATGGTGCCTAATTGGCATGAACATGCCAGGCTCATCAGTCTTCCATGTACATCGAGATAAAATATGGAAAATGGGCCTAGAACCTTCTCACCCTGAACTGCAGAGTTGCTGCAAAATCTATCGTAGAAACTCCATTTACGCTGGAGCCACGTTTATTGTTTTTCTGCCACTGCTCTTTTGATGCGAGCGAGATAGCACCTGAAACAATACAGGGATCATGATGAAGACCTTTAATGAACATGAACAAAAAATGATAAAATGAACATGAATTTGGGGGGATTCTATCCCTCTGCCTACCCGTCCAAAGGGATCTGCAGTGGCCCTATTCTTTGCCCCGTGACCAAACGGGGGCACCCGGGAACCACACGGGGCATAATGCATCAAAGGTTCTATTATAAAACTAAAGAAGAAACTAGAACTATGACTGAAGGTGATGAATTGCAGGTTAAAATGTGACGGACAAAGTGATCCCTAAGTGTCTGCCATGCTACGCAGGCGACACAACAAAGTGCTATAATTCTGAAATAAATAAGGCAATTAACAATGGGTGATGATGTACAGGGACATAAGGTCATCATTTGTTATAAGTATATGAAGTTTGGGAACAACACATTCAAATCTGTTTGAGAAATGTAGTAGTGAAAATGTGTTACGCGACGTGATGTTACGGACAGTGTGATTCCTATATAGGGGTATTGTGAAAGCGGGGTTAAATAAAAAATACTTATAACAATCTTTTATATTCCCCTAATATTGATATATTTAATAGCGGTTTCAAAATAAAACAAGACATGAAATAAGTACCATATTACCCAGTAAATATCTCAAAAGCCAGCATTAAGATGAATTGAATTGAATTGAATTGGGGTTTTAAGGCGCACCAACACATGAAAAGGTTATATGGCGCCTAAAAGGCATGAACATGCCAGGCTCATCTTCCATGTACATCGAGATAAAATATGGAAAATGGGCCTAGATCCTTCTCACCCTGAACTGCAGAGTTGCTGCAAATTCTATCGTAGAAACTCCAATTACGCTGGAGCCACGTTATTGAGCATTAAGATGAGCTGGATCATAGGACTAGTTGAACTGAATTGGGGTTTTATGGCACACCAAGACAAAAAGGTTATATGGCTTCAATAGGAATGAACATTCCAGGCCCATTCTCCATTTACATCAAAATAAAAATATACAGAATGGGCTTAGTTGTTATAGTTGCTGCATATTCTAATGTAAACACTCCATTTCTCGCCACGATTATTGTTTTGTGCCACCACTCAAGTATTACCTGAAACAATACAGGGATGATGATGAAGACCTTTAATAAACATGGCAAAAACGACACAATGAACATGAATTCGGTGTGGAGGGATTTTACCCCTCCGTCTGGACAAGCAGTGGCCCTATTCTTGCCTGGGAACCACACAGGGTATGAAAAGGACTATAAACCTTTGAAATACACATACTCGAACATACAGACCCAGTTTTTATGAAATAAGCCAAAAATGCATTGCATTTGCATTAATTTTCGTTCCATTTGCATTCTGTTTTTCATTTTTATAAATGCCCTTTTTAAATGTTGCATTCTTGAATGTAATCAGTGGTTATAAATAAAACAGCATTTAAATGCAGAATGTAAACAAGAAAATCGATGGATTCCCCCCGAAATGTATCCTCAACTTATCATATGGCCTTGTATCTATTACCCAGCAGTTTTCAATTTGCAGTCCCATCAGTAGTTTTGAAGTTATGCTCCAGACAAAATTTTAAGTAAAACATTACAATGGGCAATTACTCTAATTGGCAATAACTCTAACTTGAATGATGACAGAGTTACGGCTCTTGCACTCTGCACTTCCTCTCATTGCCCTCTATCATAGTGTGAAGTTTCGTTGTAGTCCCATCAGCAGTTTTGAAGTTATGCTCCAGATAAAACTTCTAAGTATAACATTACAAAGGACAATAACTCTAATATGAATGATGACAGAGTTACGGCTCTTGCACTTCCTCTCATTGTTCTCTCTCTTTGTCTGAAATTGTATTGCAGTCCCATCGGTAGTTTTGAAGTTATGCTCCAGACAAAATTATAAGTAAAACATTACAAAGGGCAATAACCCTAACTTGAATGATGACAGAGTACAGTAGTTGCACTCTGCACTTCCTCTCACTGCCCTCTATCATTGTATGAAGTTTCATTGTAGTCCCATCAGCAGTTTTGAAGTTATGCTCCGGATGGACGGACAAAGCGGCGACTGTAAGCTCCCCCGATAACTTCGGGGAGCATAAAAATACATTAGTGCTCGTTCATGCAAGTTTAACATTGAAACCATTTCTCCTAGTCAATGATATCATTGAACGCTTTTGACTCAATTCCGTTCATTATGATATCAAGAGCTGTCCAAATATGAGGCAATTGCAATTTAAACATAGATTCTACAG
>JAWPHD010013889.1:0-65068 GCA_037043455.1 Cyrtodaria siliqua | reverse complement strand
CTTGATCTGGCATGTTAGTGCCCATTGATTCTTAGAATTGTAGTCTTATGGGAAGCACTGATTACCCTCCAACATGAAGCATTTTTGTAGTTAGATAGGTCGATAAGAAGTCATATTGACAATCCTAGGACAAGTGCTTGTTTAACATAATAACCATAATACACCAATTGAGAGTGTGGTTGTTATTAAGCCATAGGCTTGTGCTTCACAGATTACTTGTGAAAATAAATAGTGATTAACCTATAACAAACATAATTACCTTAAGTGAAACGGGCATATAATACCCTGTTAGGCGGTGCTGGTTTGTAAGGATAGTGTTATATAAGGGGACAATTCTGAAGAATCTTTTCAGAACCAAATGAGAATATCTCTACATAGCATGAAGCATAAGCTAATATGGTACGCTACCAAGTTTGTTTAAATGGTGACCCAGGTGTAAAAATTGTCCCCGCCCTAGATGGTCACAGTTTTTCTATAGTGAATTATGAAAATATTTTTTAAAAAAACTCTTATAAACATCCATCCCCTTTCAATTGTCTATCATTTTCATTCCGTTAACTTCTGAATTAACGACTTTTCCTCATAAATTGCTTGGACGATATGACCAAACTTCACATAGTTGAGCCTTAGGTCAAGGGCTTTGATGATTGTTAAAATTAGGTCAAAACTGACTCCAAGATAGCCACCTTTACTAAAAAAAAAAAATTATAACATGAACATTTGAAGTTTGATAAAGCTCTCCTAAGTTTAACTGATAAATCGGTTTACGGATCAACAAAAATGGTAGTAGAATAATACGCTTACATCTGGTAATATGAAGAGCTTTATTGTGCCTCGTCATAGGTCCATGGAGGTTCGAGGCCATCCTCCATAAACCCTTACAATGTGTGCATATATGTAATCAATTTCAATATGTCAAACAATGTCTATTTGTGCAAAATAAATAGTCTGTTCTGGCGGACAGTGCTGCATGAACATTATAATTAAACGAAGTTGAACAAAGTGCCTATACATTTTATTTTTTAAAACTTGCAACCAATCGTATGTTTTTTCTGACATGATCTAGCTGCTATTTTATTAAGTTTACAAAGAGGCAATTTTTATGATCATGGTAAAGTGATGCACCAGTGCACAGTGTGTCTCAACAAATGTTAAGGACTCTGAAATGCGTGTAATGCCATCTCATTTGCGGCTTGGCCGCTCAACATGTCACTTCGGCTGCCTACCCATCACTTATATCCCAACTACGCTCGTGGTTATGTTTTCTTTCTGTTCCTTCAGACAAACGTAAATTATTTACCCTCTAACTATTCTTATACCTATATCATATAAAACATACAACAAATGACTGTATAGGAGTGGTCAAACGTGCAATGCATTTATTTTATCTGTACTTTCAGTTAAACACAAACACAAAGGTTCATGATAAAAAAATATACCACAAAATGTGCACTTATACGTTCAATTTATAGAGAAAACAAATCACTGCCTGAAACACCAAGCCTCGTGTATATAGTCCCAGAAACCATCCTCACCCTCATATCTACGGCATTCATCAAACAAACGCACACCCTTCTGGCCCGTAGCCAGCCCTGAAATTTAAACGAGGCAAATCCCTTTCTGGCAGTGTTTGTGGGTATGCATGCACCCGCCCCAGAAAAGTTTAGATTTCTTCATACGATTTCTTTAAGTTTTTGTGCCTGTATTGGACGAAAAAGTCATTTTAAGCATGACTTTTTAGCTTGACTATTCGAAGAATAAGAGAGCTGATGTAATCACCCCGGGGTCGGCGTTCCACATCAAGGTGCGCGTGTAAGCTGTGTTTACAAGTCTATATCTCTTACATTTCTTATCCTAGCACAACCAAATTCGGCCATTGGCTTCCTTATAGCATTATCTTAAGGGCTGCATAAGCAATTTTGGTTCTTGTAACCCATGGGCTCCCATGGAACCCAAATTATGATAGCCCATAAAATGTGTCCCATTTCACATCAAATTTTGCGTGTAAAATATCTCTTACATTTCTTACCCTAGCACAACCCAAATTTGTCCATGAGCTTCCTTATAGCATTATCTTAAGGGCTGCTTAATGGAACCCAAATTATGATAGCCCTTAAAATGTGTCTATTTCACATCATTGTGTGTATAAGCTGTGTTTACAGGTCTATATCACTTACATTTCTTGTCCTAGCTGAACTAAATTTGGGAATTGGTTTCTTTATAGTATGTTGTAAAGGGTTGCGTAAGTAATTTTGTCTTCTGCAAATTCTGGGCTCCTATGGAACCCAAATTGTGATGGACCATAAAATGTGCAATAAAGGCAGATCTAGGTTTGCATGTAAGCATGTATATATCTAAAATTCCTCCAACCCCCGCACCCCCCACTCCCTCCCCCATCCCGGCCCGACACACGCCTTTTTTTTTTTTTTTTTTGCATATTTCTGTGTTGTTTTAGTCACTTCTTACCACAAAGCTTCTTACACATATATGTTGTGCCCCCCCCCCATCCTCCATTTGAATTTTTTTTTTTTTTTTTTACATATGTCTGTGTTGTTTTTCCCACCATCCGAGAAAAATAATGGTATTTCAAACGAACAATGTGAAATATATGTCAAAATGATAAATAACTGATACTTAAAACTTTTAAGAAACACTTATCAAATTAAACAAATGCACAAACATTGAAATAAAGCATAATATTATACTCTGTACATTTTTTATTTCAATTATTGTAGTCCACTGTTGTTTTGTTCAAATCAAGATTGTATTTTATGTTAGTACACAAGTCTCTTTGTCCTAAAGGTTAAATATGGAGATAAACAGTTGCATAAGATTTGTACTTCTTTCAGTTAAAACACATTTAACTTGACCATCTTCAGTCTTTAACACTTTAACATCTCTAGAAATTCAAAAAATACCAAGTGTTGAGTTTTCAAATGCTTCATGAAATTTGACATTTACTACCAGCGTTTAAAACTGCATAAATGGCGAAACAAATCTGAATCAATTCTTAATTATTAAATAAATGACTGATATTTGTATTGAACAAGATGCATTATCATATGTAACTGATCTTTCAAGAACAATGTGAAATGTTTCAAAAACAAATACTAGTATTTCAAACTTATAAGAAACAATATCAAATTAATCAAATATACAAACAATTAAACATTGAAATACAGCATATAATGATACATACGAGAGGTGTTCAACTTATAACTGAACACTTTCATTGTGTAACTGAATCAACTATCTTGAAATTCTCGCCAAATATGTTGATTTTAATGTCAAGTTTAATGATTCCTTCGATATGGAACTATGAAAATGATTAAATTTACGAAAGCTTCTAGTTCGAAACATCAACTGCATGCATTTTTGTGATTTCCTCCGCTATAAAGGAAAACAAGTTTCATAAGTTTCTTAAATGAAAAGATAGAAAAAATATATAAATTAAATTTAAGGGCAAAACACACACATTTGCAATTAATGATAAAAATAATATAATTTTTTACCAAAGATATCTTTCTATGGTATACATCAACAATAACTGTTCATTTTTTTTATATCACAAAATATGATTAAAATACTTATTTTGGTTAATTTATAAAATTTATCAGTAACATACAAGCAAACTGTCGTTTTATTCTGTCAATGTTTTTAATATTGCGGTAAAAAGTCGGGCTTTTAATTCAACATCTATGTTTTTGTCTTAAATTAAAACATACGATCATATTTAAAATTATAAACACAGTTTTAAACCATTATGATATGTATTTAGTGGAATTATTTGGGATAAGGTAAAACTCCACGGCAACAGAAACATAGGTTTAAAATTGGAAAATAGTGTACACCAAATTCAAAATGTAATTTAAAACGGTGACATTGGAGATTATATTTAAATGCATACATTCTAAATGACAGTTTCACATCATTAAATCGCGCATTTTTTATGATAATCACTTCCGCTGAAAAATAACATCTTAAACAAAAGTGTTCAATTATAAGTTGAACACCTCTCCTATAACCGATTGGTGTGCTGCATTATTTGTTTAACCCTTAAAGGGGTTGATGCACTATTTCCAAACACAGTTTATTTTAAAGGGCTCTGAAAAACTTGAAAAAAGCTGAAAGAATTATCAAAATGCCTTGAAAAATAAAGGAGATATGACCTATTGAAAATTTGAAAAGAACATAAATGGAGGCGTCCATCTTTGAACGATGACGTCATCACGCCGTTTTACCATATATGGTATATTGACAAAATGTATTTTAAAGCAAAGAAAACCACTGCAAATTGATTAAAAATAAATATACAGATGTAAAATATATACATTTTAATATTATTTTTCATTTGCGGTGATTTTCTTTGCTTTAAAAGACATTTTATCAATATGCCATATATGATAAAACGGCGCGATGATGTCATCGTTCAAAGATGGCCGCCCCCATTTATGTTCTTTGCAAATTTTCAATAGGTCATATCTCCTTTATTTTTCATGGCATTTTGATAATTCTTTCAGCTTTTTCCAAGTTTTTCAGAGCCTTTTAAAATAAACTGTGTTTGAAAATAGTGCATCTACCCCTTTAACCCGCTAAGCATGACTATAATGTCTGGCTGATCATTTCCCCCAAAACACCCCTTTGTCACATAAATGGAATGGTCTTAATTCAAAGAAAGATCAGTCCATTATATATATGTAGCGGGTTAAGGGTTAAATATTGTTTCTTTAAAGAGACACACAGCATCTTGATTCTTAGATAGACTGACAGTGATGGCTTTTGTTTTTAACAGCATTATTATCAGTAAGTTATACTTCCTTACAAAATATAAATTCCAAATTTTATTTCCTAGATATGAAATTCTTAGATATTTACATGCAGCTTTGACGTTAAAATGACCTGTAAAAAAAAAAGGAATTAATTTCAAAACTTAATAAATAGTTTACTCGAGATTGCGATGTGTCCCTTTAATATGGAAATAGAAAACTACTTTGCTGTTTTATTGGTTACTGCTTGAGTGAATATGGATGGCAGGGGCAGAGAATATATGGGCCTTATAATTATGTCCCCTGCCAAACCAGTAGCAAGTCTGATTACAACATTTATGGCATTATACAAAAAGGAATTACTAACATCTACACAAATAAGCCGTGATTCCAACAGGACTGGCTTAGCCTGGAAACAAGAAGCTTCCAATACATGTCTTTGTGTCTAACAATGTAATTTCTAAATATTTGAAATTAGGACACACATTTACTATAATGAATAAAGATTAATTGACAACTCAACTTAAATTTCTTTAATTTATAATTCTCACTCCACCTCCTTAAATTCCTACTTTAAAGGGACACACAACAATTTTGAATCAACTTGTGGTGTTCAAACTGTTTTCTTTATTTTTTCATATTTGCAAATCATGAAGATTTAAACATCTTGGCAAATGTCCAAATTGTTGACTAAACTCCATCGTTAATTAAGTAAACCATATATGGTATAATAATGAAGAACAAATCAAGGGTGAATGCTAAACTATTGTTGCTATATATATACAGAACAAGATACAGTAGTGTCGCGTTGAGCCCTTGAAATATAAATTACCGAAATTTACTTTGATGAAGATTTAAAGTAAACAATTAAAATATGCAAATTAGTGAAGTACAGATGTTAACGCATGATGTGTCCCCTAGAGTCTCTATAAGAACTTCATCATGCAGATGCAGCTTGAATTCTTATTTCAGATGATACACTTTAACCTTTTTGTAACTCGTTCCAACATACAGTTTGTCCTCCCTATCACAGTAAGTGATGGGGTATGGACCAACCAGTCCATGTTCCTGTCCCAGTAGTATATGTATCTTGGTACACTCGGCTGTAATCTGGTGGATGTTATTGGAGCTGTATCCACAGACATACACTGTCCCTGTCCTGTCTATAGCCAGACCATGTGGGTTCTGCAGGTTATCATCCCTGTAGACTGCCTTCACGGTACCGTCCATCGCCAAACACGTCACTGTGTGCTTTCTGTCATCAGACACGTACACGGCTGTTTTATCTGGGCTGATGGCTATGTAGTATGGTTCTACAAACAGTTGTTTATTTACGATATCATTCATCAGACTTCTCAACACGGTGCCGGTCATGTTGATTATTTCCACTTTAGCTGGACTGCGAAATGTCACTATCAGTGTCCCATCATTATGCACTATACCCCAACATGACCCATTGACCTTTATCTCCTGACCTTTGGATAGGGATTGGGATACTACCGACAGAAACTGGATTTTATTCTGACCAGGTATTGTCACAGCGACTTCGGTGTTGTTGATCTTTGTAATGTCCCACGGTTCATATGGCAGCTGTATTTCAGACATAATTTTGTTTTGTTTTGTATCCATTAGTTTTGTGATTTTGTGATTTCTCCCGTCAACAATGACAAGTTGGTTGTCATAAAGCAGGGCTAATCCTGTGATCCAGGAGTTTGTCAGGTCATTGGATGATTTGACATTGATGTCAGTTGTGTATGTAGCTGTTCTGGGTACTGTTATCTTAGTTTCTGTATTTTTCCTGTCCATGGGTTTTTCTGGAGTTTTGTTGTCATTTGGCTTATTCATCAGGGAAAGATTTCCCAGAGTGGTCAGATTAGTCATCAAATCTTGTATCTTTTTCTCTGGTTCAAACTGGTACCTCTTAATCTTGTTGTCAGCCTTTATCTGGCCAAGACCGTCCTCTAGCGTCTGCATTTCAAGTTTGATTTTGTCCATAGCAGGAAACAGTTTTCCATTTTGTTTTGTGTTGTGTAAAGCATTGAGTTTGGAGGTTGCAGAATGGATTTTGCTTCTCATGTTGTCTACCTTGGCATCAATTGAGGTCATGTTTACATGATCTTCTTCTCGGACCCTGTTTACCTCATTAATAACATCATGTTCAAGTTTGTCTAAAAAGTGAGTTATTTCTTTTCTAAACTGTCCAATGCTTTCTAATGCATCTGAGCAATATTTGTCCATATCTGTAACATTTTGTACATTTGTTCTTGTATGACTATCAACTTGCTGTTCAAGGTCAGTAAGTTTCTTTTCTAATTCTTCATACTCGTTTTCTACATAAATGATACCGTCACAGCTTCGATGGTCAATAGTCGCACAGGTGCCACATAAAAGCTGGTCATGTGACCTACATTTAAATTTAATGATCTCACCTTGATGTTGGGCACATATGTTGATAGTCTCTTCCAGATTACTGGTGTGGGGTTTGCTTCTTGGCATGATTGTCTTGTCTTGTAGAACATGGTGTTTCATTTGACGCGGTCTGCAGTGATGCTTATAACATTTCTTACACAAGTATTCACAACAATCCACACAAAATCCTGCAGCAGGTAGCTTCTGACCTTCATCGCTACATGGCTGGCATGACATTTCCAACGATTCCTCTGATTCCACATCCCTGTGGGCACTCAGTTGTCTGGCTTTCCTACCAGGAACTGACATTTTTTTCTAATAATTATTTGGCAAACAACTTAAAAGTAGTTCCGGTGTCAGGACACACCATTGTAACTTGAATTCAGTAGATCAGTATAATTTGTAATTTGGGTAAAGAAACACTTCATTGTTATCTTCTATCGTTATCATAAAATGGTCAGATATGTTATAATCTGTTTATCATCCATATTATGAACTGTTACAGTTAAACCCTTACGGTATACCCCCGTTTACACCCACACCCCCCTTTTTTTTTTTAAAGAAAATGAACTCGTAATTTCTGTAAGGTTAATAGTTACAAATTTGGTTTTATTGTTGAAATGGTCTCCTATAAACATGCGACTTTGGTAAAAGGTCTCATCTTGGACCTAGAAATCTTTATTTGAGGAAGATATCCAGCTGGCTTGCGGAATGTCAGTGGTTCTAACCAGGCGCCCGTCATTGTACGAAAATAACCCAAAGGGGCACCTGGAGTCTTCCTCCACCAATGGAAGCTGGAAAGTCGCCATATAGCCTTAGCTGTTGGTTCGACTATAAAATCCAGTTCAATCAATCAATAAATGGTCTCATACAAACATGACACTTTGTTAAAATGGTCCCATATAACGTTTCCTTTTGTTAAAATGGTCCCATATAACGTGTCCCTTTGTTAAAATGGTCCCATATAATGTGTCCCTTTGTTAAAATGGTCCCATATAACGTGTCCTTTTGTTAAAATGGTCCCATATAACGTGTCCCTTTGTTGAAATGGTCTCATATAACATGCCTCTTGTTAAAATGGTCTCATATAACATGCCCCTTTGTTAAAATGGTCTCATATAACATGCCCCTTTGTTAAAATGGTCTCATATAACATGCCCCTTTGTTAAAATGATCTCATATAACATGCCCCTTTGTTAAAATGGTCTCATATAACATGCCCCTTTGTTAAAACGATCTCATGTAACATGCCCCTTTGTTAAAACGATCTCATATAAACGTGTCCCTTTTGTAAAACACATTGCCCCTGGGGGCATTTAAATGGGGTATACGGTATTTTCCAGTTGATAAAGCCTGAAAAGTGTCAACATACTACATGACTGATAATCTCAGGTATAGATATTGAGGCCCGATTACAGAGTCGTTGAATAGCATTGTTATATTGAATTGTAACTGGGACTAAAGCTATTATAAACATTTTAGCTATAATACAGTCTTTATGGTTTTTAGCTCTACTGGCCGAAGGCCAGCAGAGCTTATGGGATGCCGAGTTGTCCGTCGTCCGTCGTCCGTCCGTCGTCCGTCCGTCGTCCGTCCGTTGTTAACTTTTGTCTCGTTAAGACGATAGGGCCTTCATTTTTCAACCAATCTTTACCAAACTTTAACAGGTTGTTAATATCAATGAAAGCTCGGATGAGTTCGAAAACCAGCCAGATCGGCCAAGTAACAGCAGAGTTATGGCCCTTGATTTAGTTAAAAAATGCTATATTGCTATATTTGCCTCGTTAAGACAATAGGGCCTTCATTTTTCATCCAATCTTTACCAAACTTTAACAGGTTGTTAATATCAATGAAAGCTCGGATGAGTTCGAAAACCATTCATATCGGACCAGTAACAGCAGAGTTATGGCCCTTGATTTAGTTAAAAATGCTATATTGCTATATTTGCCTCGTTAAGACGATAGGGCCTTCATTTTTCAACCTATCTTTACCAAACTTTACCACATTGTTAATATCAATGAAAGCTCGGACAAGTTCGAAAACCAGCCAGATCGGACCAGTAACACCAGAGTTATGGTCCTTGATTTAGTTGAAAATGCTATATTGCTATATTTTGCCTCGTTAAATTGATAGGGCCTTCGTTTTTCATCATATCTTTACCAAACTTTACCACATTGTTAATATCAATGAAAGCTCGGACAGGTTCGAAAACCAGCCATATCGGACTAGTAACAGCGGAGTTATGGCCCTTGATTTAGTTAAAAATGCTATATTTTGCCTCGTTAAGACGCTAGGGGCTTCATTGTTCATCCAATCTTTACCAGACTTTATCAGATTGTTAATATCAATGAAAGCTCGGACAAGTTCGAAAACCAGCCATATCGGAATAGTAAGAGCGGAGTTATGGCCCTTGATTTAGTTAAAAATGCTATATTTTGCCTCGTTAAGACGATAGGGGCTTCATTGTTCATCCGATCTTTATCAAACTTTATCAGATTGTTAATGTCATTGAAAGCTCGAACAAGTTCGAAAACCAACCATATCGGACCAGTTACAGCGGAGCTGTCGCCCTTGATTTAGTTAAAAATGCTATATTTTGCCTCGTTAAGACGATAGGGACTTCATTGTTCATCTGATCTTTACCAAACTTTATCAGATTGTTAATATCAATGAAAGCTCGTGCAAGTTCGAAAACTAGCCATATCGGACCAATAACAGTGGAGTTATGGCCCTTGATTTAGTTAAAAATGCTATAGTTTGCCTCATTAAGACGATAGGGCCTTCATTTTTCAACCTATCTTTACCAAACTTTAACACATTGTTAATATCAATGAAAGCTCGGACAAGTTCGTAAACCAAACATATCGGACCAGTAACAGCTTAGTTATGGCCCTTGATTTAGTTCAAAACACTATATTTTGCCTCGTTAAGATGAGAGGGCCTTCATTTTTCATCCGATCGTTTACCAAACTTTTATTTTTTTAATTATTTGTTTAAATTAATAGATTATTTTTTTTATTTATTTATTTATTTATTTATTTTTTTTTTTTAATTTTTTAATTTTTTTTTTAGCTCTATGTTGGACCAGTTGGACCAGTAACAGAGGATTTATGGCTCTTGATTGAGTTAAAAATCCTATATTTTTCCTCGTTAATACGGTAGGGCCTTCATTTTCATCTGATCTTTACCAAACTTTATCAGATTCTTTAGTTATGGCCCTTGATTTAGTTCAAAAGCTGTTTTTTGCCCTAAACTTCCAAAAAGACGTAAATGGCAGTCACTCGCTTCATTGATGTTATAAGAGCCATGTTAGCCAGTAGAGCGTCCACAGGCCCTCTTGGGCCTCTTGTTTTTTAGAACTAACACAAATAATGAAAACCTGCATTTTTTGCAAAACTGCTAAATACGAAACATTTTTATCAGTTTGAAAACCCAAAATGTTTCTGAAAACTTTCGGTATAATGTTATATATCAGATACTGTGCCATGTGCAAGTTTGACCTGGGATCAACAGCACGCAGACCAGAAAAGGTATATGGACCTCAGCTTTCCTTTATTCCATATACCGTTTCTGGTTTGACTACCTATTCCTTAAACTGGCATAATTATAATAGCCATCAACACCATGCAGTATTTGTTAATTAGAAACACCTCCTACCTTTATCATTCAAAAGGGTTACATGTGATGAACAAATTCTGTTTGTTATCTATTATTTGAATAACCCGATAATGTGTATAACCTTTAGCATGTGTGTTATGCTTACCTTGTCAAACTTACGTTATTGTTGTTTGAATTCATATTTTGTATTGTTTTTTATGCCTGTTTGAAAAACGGGACGTATTATGGAATGGGGTTGTACATCCGTTTGTCCATCCTTAATGCCTCTCTCACACATTGAAGAATATCCTTGCGAATATGAAAATTTTAAATTCGCGGCAAATTCGCCGATTATGATAAGATTGGCCTGGATAAATACTGAAAAAAGTGAGGCCTTATGAATGCTTCCGAAATTCTTACGAATCCTTGCGAATCCTTTCGAATTTCTTACGAACCATACGATTACTTAACTATCAATTTGCCGAATTTCTTGCGAATCCTTTGCGAATGTTATGAATGCTTACGAATGCCGTTGCGAATCTTGCGAATGCTTGCGAACGCCTTACGAATGAAACGACTACACAGCGCATGCTTGGCTAATTGCATATACCCATTGCCAATGTTTCACTTTGTCACTTATTAGCCAGCCTCCGCCGAGTCAACTTCTTCTTCAGAAAGTCAAGCTTTAAGTTTGTTAAAAAGTCAAGTTTTTATCCTTCAGCATGCCCAGGGGCATGACGAATGCTAGCAAATCCCTACAAATGTCTTACGATCACTACAAATGCCTTGCCATCAATAAGAATGGCTTGCGATTGCTTACGAAAATGTTGCGAAAGCAATGAGATTATGCTTTCCTGTCGAATTTTAGGAGCATGTTCCTAATAATTGCAACACCCTATGAACGACCGCGATTGCTTATGAACACCTACGAATGTCTGGCAATCACCTTTTGATCATTGCGAATTGGTGGCGAATTGCATTCGTAAGCCCATTCGCCACCATATTCGCCACCATATTCGCCACTGTGTGAGAGCAGCATATAGAATTATGCGTTCCTGACGATAAACTTGAAACCACACTCATGAAACTTCTGGGTGTATTGCCCTAGGTAAGAGGAGGAACCCTATTGTTTTTGGGGTCGGTAGGTTAAAGGTCCAGTTTGCCATTACCTTATTAAGGAAATACACATCGTGCGTGATAACATCAAAATCAATATACTCACTCTCCTGAAACTTCATAGGTACCTTGTCCTAGTTGATAGGAACCCTATTTTTTTGGGGTCAGTGGTCAAGGTTACCATGACCTTATTTGGAAATACACATTCTGGAGATAACTTTAAAACCATAACACCCACTTTATATTAAGTACATTGCTCCAGGTGAGAGGAAGAACTCTGTTGTTTTGGGGCCAGAAGGTCAAAGGTCAAGGTCACCATGATCTTATATGGAAATTCACATTTTTAGCTCTACTGGCCGAAGGCCAGCAGAGCTTATGGGATGCCGAGTTGTCCGTCGTCCGTCCGTCGCCTGTTGTCAGTCGTCCGTTGTTAACTTTTGTCTCGTTAAGACGATAGGGCCTTCATTTTTCATCCGATCTTTACCAAACTTTAACAGGTTGTTAATATCAATGAAAGCTCGGATGAGTTTGAAAACCAGCCAGATCGGACAAGTAACAGCGAAGTTATGGCCCTTGATTTAGTTAAAAATGCTATATTGCTAAATTTTGTCTCGTTAAGACGATAGGGCCTTCATTTTTCTTCCTATCTTTACCAAACTTTACCACATTGTTAATATCAATGAAAGCTCTGACAAGTTCGAAAACCAGCCAGATCGGACCAGTAACAGCGGAGTTATGGTCCTTGATTTAGTTAAAAATGCTATATTTTGCCTCGTTAAGACGATGTGGCCTTCGTTCTTCATCCTATCTTTACCAAACTTTACCACATTGTTAATATCAATGAAAGCTCGGACAAGTTTGAAAACCAGCCAGATCGGACTAGTATCAGCGGAGTTGTAGCCCTTGATTTAGTTAAAAATGCTATATTGCTATATTGTGCTCGTTAAGACGATGTGGCCTTCGTTCTTCATCCTATCTTTACCAAACTTTACCACGTTGTTAATATCAATGAAAGCTCGGACAAGTTCGAAAACCAGCCATATCGGACTAGTATCAGCGGAGTTGTAGCCCTTGATTTAGTTAAAAATGCTATATTTTGCATTGTTAAGACGATAGGGGCTTTATTGTTGATCCGATCTTTACCAATCTTTATCAGATTGTTAATGTCGTTGAAAGCTCGAACAAGTTTGAAAAGCAGCCATATCGAACCAGTAACGGCGAAGTTATGGCCCTTGATTTAGTTAAAAATGCTATATTTTGCCTCGTTAAGACGATAGGGGCTATATTGTTCATCCGATCTTTACCAAACTTGATCAGATTGTTAATATTAATGAAAGCTCGGACAAGTTCGAAAACCAGCCATATCGGAGTAGTAACAGCGGAGTTATGGCCCTTGATTTAGTTAAAAATGCTATATTTTGCCTCGTTAAGACTATAGGGGCTTCATTGTTCATCCGATCTTTACTAAACTTTATCAGATTGTTAATATCAATGAAAGCTCAGACAAGTTCGAAAACCAGCCATATCGGACAAGTAACATCAGAGTTATGGCCCTTGATTATATATTTTGCCTCGTTAAGACGATAGCGCCTTCATTTTTCATCCGATCTTTACCAAACTTCATGAAATTGTTAATGTCTATGAAAGCTTGGTCAAGTTCGAAAACCAACCAGATCGGACCAGTAACAGCGGAGTTATGGCCCTTGATTTTTACCTCTACTGGCCAACGGCCAGCAGAGTTGGCCAGCAGAGCTTATTGGATGGCGAGTTGTCCGTCTTCCGTCCGTCCGTCGTCCGTCGTTAACTTTTGCCGCGTTAAGACGATAGGTCCTTCATTTTTTATCCGATCTTTACCAAACCGTACCAGATTGTTACTATCAATGAAAGCTTGGACAAGTTCGAAAACCAGCCAGTTCGGACCAGCAACAGCAGAGTTATAGCCCTTGATTTAGTTAATAATTCTATATTTTGCCTCGTCAAGACGATAGGGCCTTCATTTTTCATCCGATCTTTACAGAACATTACCAGATTGTTAATATTAATGAAAGCTTGGACAAGTTCGAAAACCAGCCAGATCGGACCCGCAACAGTGGAGTTATGGCCCTTGATTTAGTTGAAAAAAAGTATATTACGAAAGGGTCTTGATTTTTTGTCCGATCTTTACCAAACTTTACCAGATTGTTAATATAAATGAAAGCTCTGACAAGTTTGAAAACCAACCAGATCGGACGAGAAACAGCAGAGTTATGGCCCTTGATTTAGTTAAATATGCTATATTTTGCCTCGTTAATACTATGATAGGGCCTTCATTTTTCATCCGAACTTTACCAGATTGTTACTATCAATGAAAGCTCCAACAAGTTTCAAAACAGCCAGATTGGACCATTTACACCGGAGTTATGGCCCTTGATTTTCTGAAATATGCTATATTTTGGCCTGATTAAGAAGAAAGGGCCTTCATTTGGCCAGATTTCAGTGACCCTTTTCAAGGATGATCAGTACCAAGCCTAGTTGTACATATCGTCACTGTGTTCCAGTTGAATGATTTTGGTGGAGTCCCTTTAAAGGTTTTAATACACAAACTTTGTCTGGACTAGTTCTCCTGAACCCCTGGCTGGATTTGAACGAAACTTGATAAGGATGATCAGTATCAGGTCTAGTTGTGCAAATCATTGCCGTATTTCGGTTGAATGATTTTTGGCAGAGTTATGGCCCTTTAAAGGTTTTAATACACAAACTTTGTCTGGACTAGTTCTCCTGAACGCCTCCCCACATTTCAACGAAACTTTACAGGGATGATCAGCAGCAAGCATAGTTGTGCATATCATCGTGGCATTCTGGTTAACAGATTTTTGGTGGAGTTATGGCCCTTTAAAGTTTTTTGATACACAAACATTTTAAGGGCTAGTTCTCCTGAACCCCTGACTGGATTTTAACGAAACTTGACAAGGATGATCAGTATCAAGCCTAGTTGTGCATATCGTCGCCATATTCGTGTTGAATTATTTTTGGCAGAGTTATGGCCCTTTAAAGGTTTTAATAGCCAAACGTCGTCCAGATTAGTCTCTTCTGAATTCCTTGCTGGATTTCAATGAATCTTGAGGGGGATGATCAGTACCAAGCCTAGTTGTACCTGTCATTGCCGTGTTGTGGTTGAATGAATTTTGGCAGAGTTATGACCCCTTAAAGGTTTTAATACACAAACTTCGTACAGACTAGTTCTCCTGAACCTCTGGCTGGATTTCAACGAAACTTGTCAGGGACAATCAGTACCAAGCCTAGTCGCGTATATCATCACCATGTTCTGGTTGAACGATATTTGAAAGAGTTATGGCCCCTTATACATAAACTTTATCGAGAGCCAGTAGAGCGTCCACAGGCCCTATTGGGCCTCTTGTGTTAAAAATGCTATAATATGCCTCGTCATAGGATAAGGCCTTCATTTTGCATCTGATCTTTGCCAAACTTTACCAGATTTTACAACTGTGTTTTTAGCTCTACTGATCAGAGATCAGCAGAGCTTATGCCGTGGTGCGGCGTCCGTCGTCCGTCTGTCCGTCTGTCCGTCCGTCCGTTAACTTTTATTTGTAGCGACTACTCCTCTGAAACTACTGGATGGATATTCATAAAACTTTACAGAAATGTTGCCCATGAAGTCTAGTTGATCCTAGCAAAAATTCATGTTGATGTGAAATCCAAGATGGCCGCCAAAGCTAAAAATAGATTTTTTAAATTCAAGTTTGTAGCGACTACTTCTTGAAAACTATAAGTGATATTGATATGGGACTTTTTCTAAAATGATCAGCATGACATGATGTTGGTCCTTGTCGAAAATCGTTTTGATTTGACGTTAAACATGGCTACCAGCGGCCATCTTTGTTTACATAGAGTTATATGATGAAAACTTGTAGCGACTACTCCTCTGAAACTACTTGACGGATTTTCATGAAACTTCACAGGAATGTTGCTCTTGATGTCTAAATGATCCTAGCAAAATTTCAGGTCGGCCGGAAATTCAAGATGGCCGCCACGGCTAAAAATAAATTTTCAAAATACAAGTTTGTAGCGACTACTTCTTGAAAACTATAAGTGATATTGATATGGGACTTTTTCTAAAATGATCAGCATGACATGATGTTGGTCCTTATCAAAAATCGTTTTGATTCGACGTTAAACGTGGCTGCCAGCGGCCATCTTTGTTTACATAGAGTTATATAGTAAAAACTTGTAGCGACTACTCCTCTGAAACTACTTGGCGGATTTTCATGAAACTTTACAGGAATGTTGCTCTTAATGTCTAATTGATCCTAGCAAAATTTCAGATCGGCCAGAAATTCAAGATGGCTGCCACAGTTAAAAATAGATTTTTAAAAAATAAGTTTGTAGCGACTACTTCTTGAAAACTATAAGTGATATTGATATGGGACTTTTTCTAAAATGATCAGCATGACATGATGGTTATCCGAGTCGAACATTATTTTGATTCGACATTAAACATGGCTGCCAGTGGCCATCTTTGTTTACATAGAGTTATATAATGAAAACTTGTAGCGACTACTCCTCTGAAACTACTTGACGGATTTTCATGAAACTTCACAGAAATGTTGCTCTTGATGTCTAATTGATCCTAGCAAAATTTCAGGTCGGCCGGAAATTCAAGATGGCCACCATGGCTAAAAATAGATTTTCAAAATACAAGTTTGTAGCGACTACTTCTTGAAAACTATAAGTGATATTGATATGGGACTTTTTCTAAAGACATGATGTTGGTCCTTGTCGAAAATCGTTTTGATTCGACGTTAAACATGGCTGCCAGCGGCCATCTTTGTTTACATAGAGTTATATAATGAAAACTTGTAGCGACTACTCCTCTGAAACTACTTGACGGATTGTCATGAAACTTTACAGGAATGTTGCTCTTGATGTCTAATTGATCCTAGAAAAATTTCAGGTCGGCCGGAAATTCAAGATGGCCGTCACAGCTAAAAATAGATTTTTAAAAAATAAGTTTGTAGCGACTACTTCTTGAAAATTATAAGTGATATTGATATGGGACTTTTTCTAAAATGATCAGCATGACATGATGTTGATCCTAGTCAAAAATCGTTTTGATTCAACGTTAAACATGGCTGCCAGCGGCCATCTTTGTTTACATAGAGTTATATAGTAAAAACTTGTAGCGACTACTTCTCTGAAACTACTTGGCGGATTGTCATGAAACTTTACAGGAATGTTGCTCTTGATGTCTAATTGATCCTAGAAAAATTTCAGGTCGGCCGGAAATTCAAGATGGCCGTCACAGCTAAAAATAGATTTTTAAAAAATAAGTTTGTAGCGACTACTTCTTGAAAATTATAAGTGATATTGATATGGGACTTTTTCTAAAATGATCAGCATTACATGATGTTGATCCTAGTCAAAAATCGTTTTGATTCAACGTTAAACATGGCTGCCAGCGGCCATCTTTGTTTACATAGAGTTATATAGTAAAAACTTGTAGCGACTACTCCTCTGAAACTACTTGACGGATTGTCATGAAACTTTACAGGAATGTTGCTCTTGATGTCTAATTGATCCTATCAAAATTTCAGGTTGGCCGGAAATTCAAGATGGCCGTCACAGCTAAAAATAGATTTTTAAAAAATAAGTTTGTAGCGACTACTTCTTGAAAACTATAAGTGATATTGATATGGGACTTTTTCTAAAATGATCAGCATGACATGATGTAGATCCTTGTGGAAAATTATTTTGATTCGACGTTAAACATGGCTGCCAGTGGCCATCTTTGGTTACATAGAGTTATATAGTAAAAACTTGTAGCGACTACTCCTCTGAAACTACTTGACGGATGTTCATGAAACTTCACAGGAATGTTGCTCTTGATGTCTAGTTGATCCTAGAAAAATTTCAGGTCGGCCGGAAATTCAAGATGGCCGCCACAGCTAAAAATAGATTTAAAATAAATAAATTTGTAGCGACTACTTCTTCAAAACAATAAGAGATATTGATATGGGACTTTTTCTAAAATGATCAGTATGACATGATGTTGGTCCTTGTCGAAAATTGTTTTGATTTGACCTTAAACATGGCTGCTTTGTTTACATAGAGTTATATAATGAAAACTTGTAGCGACTACTTCTTTGAAACTACCTGACGGATTTTCATGAAACTTTACAGGAATGTTGCTCTTAATGTCTTATTGATCTTAGCAAAATTTCAGGTCGGCCTGAAATTCAAGATGGTCGCCACGGTTAAAAATAGATTTTCAAAAAACAAGTCTGTAGCGACTACTTCCTGAAATCAAAATCAATCAGTAGAGCTTCAAGGTCATTGACCTCTTGTTTTAATTATTATTATTTTTTAATTTTTTTTATTTATTTTTTTATTTATTTTTTATTATTATTATTTTTTTTTATTTTTTTTTAATTATTATTTTTTCTTACTTCATATTTATTTTTTTTGAAATTATTCCCTTTTTTTTCATATTTTTTTTTTTTTTTTTTTTTTTTTTTTTTTTTTTTTTTTAGCTCTACGTTGGACCAGAAATAAATGCTATATTTTGCCTCGTTAATACAGTATGGCCTTTATTTTTCATCTGATCTTTACCAAACTTTACCAGATTCTTTAGTTATGGCCCTTGATTTAGTCAAAAAGCTTCAAAAAAACGTAAATGGCAGTCATTCGCTTCATTGATGTTATAAGAGCCATGTTAGCCAGTAGAGCGTCCACAGGCCCTCTTGGGCCTCTTGTTCTGAATAAACTTTATAACATTCCCACTCATAAAACTTCACAAGTGCATTGCCTTGTTGAAAGGAATAACCGTGCTGTTGTTAAGGATATAGAGAATAATATGTCAGTGCCTTTTACTATCAAGTTTATTAGATGAGGCTTAGAAAACGAAGAATGGCGAGGCTTCAGGTCTCACACCGCTATTATCTCCCCTGAAAGCTCCCGGACCTAGAGACAAAAGGAAAACAGAAAATAATTCAATTTTTTCTCAATTTTAGGCAATTTTTAATTTGAAAAAAAGGTTTTTCTTTGCTTTAGCATACATCTGCAGTGTAAAAGACAGATGATACAGAAAATCCCATGTTGATACGAGGTTTTATTCAAATTTCAGAATTGTTTGACCGAAGCACCACATATTCAGCTAGATAGTGTATGAATTTTGTATTTTCCATACTGGTATGCAAGTAGTAGCCAAACAGCAGTAGTATCCGAATTTCCGTAAACAAACGCCGTTCGTAGCTCTTCAATAGAAAATATCAATTTAATTTAATAAAAAGATGCATTTTTCATCATCTGACAGAAGAATCGTCGTATACGAAAAAGTAAATATGTACCGAAATATAAATGATTTTCTTCTCAGCACTCATTTCCGTGCAAATTTGCGCGTGGGGAAGTCACGCGCTTACCACGCATGCGCAGTTATGTGTTTTTAATTGCTCTCCAATATTTAAACAATGCTTCCCCATGACAACACCAGCAGACGATAATAAATTAAAACTCTTAATTTATATATATAACCCTGTTTATATAACATGTAGGCATAAACAATATTGGAAAAATTCAATACTGCAGTAAAATATCGATCGGTCAAATCTGATTATACTACAGTAGCGGACATTTCCAACTGACGTAATCCCTGACGTAATGGAGACATCTCTTGTTAAAATATTTAGGTCATAAATGGGATGAGTTGTCTTTCTTATGGAATGGGGCGTCCAATAGGGATAATGACAATAAATGTATCCGTTTTTTTAGCAGTTCGGCTACTACTTCTGTACTGCTGTCAATCAACAGTTATTGGTTACCCTTTTGAGGGCCCCTATTAACAGCGCGTGCACGAGCTTGTAATCGGATGTTATCATTTTTAACAATGAAGTGAACTTAACTTTGTTCTGTAAGTTGCTTTTGTTTGAATAATATCAAATAACAACAAACAGTACAATAAACACTATTTTCTGTTCGGCTACTACTTGCATACCAGTAGGGTTCACAAAACATGAGCGAGAAAAAAACAAAACCTGGCTAACTTATGTATTTTATTGTTTTAAATTACTGGTCTTGGCTATACTATAGATATTAAACCAACAACAATGTCTGCTGCCCTGCTTTGAAGCTCAGATGTTGGAAAAGGCTGTACAGTAACCCTATGGGAAAATTAATTGTGGTGTGATACCATAAGCTAATATGGTCCGCTACCAAGTTTGTTTAAATGGTGACCCTAGGGTAAAATTGGCCCTGCCTTGGATGGTCATAGTTTTCATAGAGTTATATTGAAAAATATTTTTAAAAAACTCTTCTTTAAACTTATCTCTCCCCTTTCATTGTCTATCATTTTCATTTCGTTAACTTCTGATTTAACGACTTCTCATAAATCGCTTGGACGATATGACCAAACTTCACATAGTTGAGCCTTAGGTCAAGGGCTTTCATGATTGTTAAAATTTGGTCAAACTGACTCGATGGTCACCTTTACTAAAAAACAATTATAACATGAACATTTGAAGTTTGATAAAGCTCTCCTTAGTTTAACTGATAAACCTGATTAAGGATAAACAAAAATGGTAGTAGAATAATACGCTTACATCTGGTAATATGAAGGGCTTTATTGTGCCTCGTCATAGGTCCATGGAGGTTCGAGGCCATCCTCCATGAACCTTACAATGTGTGCATACATGTAATCAATTTAATATGTCAAACATGTCTCTTGTGCAATACAAATAATCATTTACATATTCACTCTGTTCTGGCGGACGGACCTGGACCAAGTTGCAACCAATCGTATGTTTATCGATTTTTAGCTCTACTGATCAGAGATCAGCAGAGCTTATGCCGTGGTGCGGCGTCCGTCGTCCGTCTGTCCGTCTGTCCGTAAACTTTTATTTGTAGCGACTTCACAGCTGAAACTACTGGATGGATATTCATGAAACTTTACAGAAATGTTGCCCATAAAGTCTAGTTGATCCTAGCAAAAACTCATGTTGATGTGAAATCCAAGATGGCCGCCAAAGCTAAAAATAGAGTTTTAAAATACAAGTTTGTAGCGACTTCTTCTTGAAAACTATAAGTGATATTGATATGGGACTTTTTCTAAAATGATCAGCATGACATGATGTTGATCCTAGTCAAAAATCGTTTTGATTCAACGTTAAACATGGCTGCCAGCGGCCATCTTTGTTTACATAGAGTTATATAGTAAAAACTTGTAGCGACTACTTCTCTGAAACTACTTGGCGGATTGTCATGAAACTTTACAGGAATGTTGCTCTTGATGTCTAATTGATCCTAGAAAAATTTCAGGTCGGCCGGAAATTCAAGATGGCCGTCACAGCTAAAAATAGATTTTTAGCTCTACTGATCAGAGATCAGCAGAGCTTATGCCGTGGTGCGGCGTCCGTCGTCCGTCCGTCTGTCCGTCCGTCCGTCCGTCCGTCTGTCCGTCCGTCCGTTAGATGTTGGTCCTTGTCAAAAATCGTTTTGATTCGACGTTAAACGTGGCTGCCAGCGGCCATCTTTGTTTACATAGAGTTATATAGTTAAAACTTGTAGCGACTACTCCTCTGAAACTACTTGGCAGATTTTCATGAAACTTCACAGGAATGTTGCTCTTGATGTCTAAATGATCCTAGCAAAATTTCAGGTCGGCCGGAAATTCAAGATGGCCGCCATGGCTAAAAATAAATTTTCAAAATACAAGTTTGTAGAGACTACTTCTTGAAAACTATAAGTGATATTGATATGGGACTTTTTATAAAATGATCAGCATGACATGATGTTGGTCCTTATCAAAAATCGTTTTGATTCGACGTTAAACGTGGCTGCCAGCGGCCATCTTTGTTTACATAGAGTTATATAGTAAAAACTTGTAGCGACTACTTCTCTGAAACTACTTGGCGGATTTTCATGAAACTTTACAGGAATGTTGCTCTTAATGTCTAATTGATCCTAGCAAAATTTCAGATCGGCCAGAAATTCAAGATGGCTGCCACAGTTAAAAATAGATTTTTAAAAAATAAGTTTGTAGCGACTACTTCTTGAAAACTATATGTGATATTGATATGGGACTTTTTCTAAAATGATCAGCATGACATGATGGTTATCCGAGTCGAACATTATTTTGATTCGACATTAAACATGGCTGCCAGTGGCCATCTTTGTTTACATAGAGTTATATAATGAAAAATTGTAGCGACTACTCCTCTGAAACTACTTGACGGATTTTCATGAAACTTCACAGAAATGTTGCTCTTGATGTCTAATTGATCCTAGCAAAATTTCAGGTCGGCCGGAAATTCAAGATGGCCGCCATAGCTAAAAATAGATTTTCAAAATACAAGTTTGTAGCGACTACTTCTTGAAAACTATAAGTGATATTGATATGGGACTTTTTCTAAAGACATGATGTTGGTCCTTGTCGAAAATCGTTTTGATTCGACGTTAAACATGGCTGCCAGCGGCCATCTTTGTTTACATAGAGTTATATAATGAAAACTTGTAGCGACTACTCCTCTGAAACTACTTGACGGATTTTCATGAAACTTCACACGAATGTTGCTCTTGATGTCTAATTGATCCTAGCAAAATTTTAGGTCGGCCGGAAATTCAAGATGGCCACGGCTAAAAATAGATTTTTAAAAATAAGTTTGTAGCGACTACTTCTTGAAAACTATAAGAGATATTGATATGGGACTTTTTCTAAAATGATCAGCATGACATGATGTTGGTCCTTGTCGAAAATCGTTTTGATTCGATGTTAAACATGGCTGCCAGTGGCCATCTTTGTTTACATAGAGTTATATATTGAAAACTTGTAGCGACTACTCCTCTGAAACTACTTTACGGATTTTTATAAAACTTCACAGGAATGTTGCTCTTGATGTCTTATTGATCCTAGCAAAATTTTAGTTCGGCCGGAAAATCAAGATGGCCGCCACGGCTAAAAATAGATTTTAAAAAAATAAGATTGTAGCGACGACTTCTTGAAAACTTTAAGAGATATTGATATGGGACTTTTTCTAAAATGATCAGCATGACATGATGGTTATCCGAGTTGAACATTATTTTGATTCGACGTTAAACATGGCTGCCAGTGGCCATCTTTGTTTACATAGAGTTATATAATGAAAATTTGTAGCGACTACTTCTCTGAAAGTACTTGACGGATTTTCATGAAACTTCACAGAAATGTTGCTCTTGATGTCTTATTGATCCTAGCAAAATTTCAGGTTGGCCGGAAATTCAAGATGGCCGCCACGGCTAAAAATAGATTTTCAAAAATCAAGTTTGTAGTCACTACTTCCTGAAATCAAAATCAATCAGTAGAGCTTCAAGGTCATTGACCTCTTGTTAAAAAATAGGTTTGTAGCGACTACTCCTTGAAAACTGTAAGTGATATTGATATGGGACTTTTTCTAAAATGATCAGCATGACATGATGTAGATCCTTGTGGAAAATTATTTTGATTCGACGTTAAACATGGCTGCCAGTGGCCATCTTTGGTTACATAGAGTTATATAGTAAAAACTTGTAGCGACTACTCCTCTAAAACTACTTGACGGATGTTCATGAAACTTCACAGGAATGTTGCTCTTGATGTCTAGTTGATCCTAGAAAAATTTCAGGTCGGCCGGAAATTCAAGATGGCCGCCACAATAGATTTTTACTGAATAGATTTTCATGAAACTTTACAGAAATGTTGCCCATGGAGTCTAGTTGATCCTAGCAAAAATTCATGTTGATGTGAAATCCAAGATGGCCGCCAAATCTAAAAATAGATTTTTAAAAAACAAGTTTGTAGCGACTACTTCTTGAAAACTCTAAGTGATATTGATATGGGACTTTTTCTAACATGATCAGCATGACATGATGTTGGTCCTTATAGAAAATCATTTTGATTCGACGTTAAACATGGCTGCCAGCGGCCATCTTTGTTTACATAGAGTTATATAATGAAAACTTGTAGCGACTACTCCTCTGAAACTACTTGACGGATTTTCATGAAACTTCACAGGAATGTTGCTCTTGATGTCTAATTGATCCTAGCAAAATTTCAGGTCGGCCAGAAATTCAAGATGGCCGCCACAGCTAAAAATAGATTTTTAAAAAATAAGTTTCTAACGACTACTTCTTGAAAACTATAAGTGATATTGATATGCATCTTTTCCTAAAATGATCAGTATGACATGATGAGTTGATCCTTGTCGAAAATTATTTTGACTCAACGTTAAACATGGCTGCCAGCGGCCATCTTTGTTTACATAGAGTTATATAATGAAAACTTGTAGCGACTACTCCTCTGAAACTACTTGACGGATTTTCATGAAACTTCACAGGAATGTTGCTCTTGATGTCTAATTGATCCTAGCAAAATTTCAGGTCGGCCAGAAATTCAAGATGGCCGCCACAGCTACAAATAGATTTTTAAAAAATAAGTTTCTAACGACTACTTCTTGAAAACTATAAGTGATATTGATATGCGTCTTTTCCTAAAATGATCAGTATGACATGATAACTGATCCTTGTCGAAAATTATTTTGACTCGACGTTAAACATGGCTGCCAGTGGCCATCTTTGTTTACATAGAGTTATATCATGAATGAAAACTTGTAGCGACTACTCCTCTGAAAGTACTTGACGGATTTTCATGAAACTTCACATGAATGTTGTTCTTGATGTCTAATTGATCCTAGCAAAACTTCAGGTAGGCCGGAAATTCAAGATGGCCGCCACAGTTAAAAATAGATTTTCAGAAAACAAGTTTGTAGCGACTACTACTTGAAAACTATAAGTAATATTGATATGGGACTTTTTCTAAAATGATCAGCATGACATGATGTTGGTCCTTGTCGAAAATCTTTTTGATTCGATGTTAAACATGGCTGTCAGTGGCCATCTTTGTTTACATAGAGTTATCTAGTTAAAACTTGTAGCGACTACTCCTCTGTAACTACTCGATGGATTTTCATGAAACTTCACAGGAATGTTGCTCTTGATGTGTTATTGATCCTAGCAAAATTTCAGGTCGGCTGGAAATTCAAGATGGCCGCAGTGGTTAAAAATAGATTTGAAAAATGTGATTTTGTGGTGACTACTTCTCAAAAAGCATAATTGATGTTGATTTGGAACCTTTAGCAAAATGTCTGGCACGACATCTTGCAGGCTGATCAGGGTTTAACTGTCTTGGTGCTCATCAGTCATTTGATGGAAACACCCCTATGTACTACAAATGGACTGGTCCAAATTAAAAGGACAGTCCATTATACATTCATAGAAGGGTAAGGATTTAGTCTCTTTTGTATTTTGACTCTCAGAAAAAGACTGAAAACAAATGGTAGGATTCTAAGATTTTATTTTAATTCTGATTTTCCACCTATAACCTCAGACCAGCAAATCTACTGAGATAGTAACATAATTCTCAGGAGAAATTGCATAACATGACCTCTGTTTGACCTGGTCACACACCTGCTATATTTCTGAATACAGACCATTCCATTTCTGTTACACAGTGTGATAAGAGGATATACTAAGGTTGATGTTGTAAGGGATTTAATTGATACAGTTTTATAATTAAACTTTTTGGTAACATTATGACATTTTTATAAGCTTGAAAAAAATATATTCTTTAGAGTAGGATCAAATGGAATGAGATTATAATGTTGCATAATAAATCATAATATTTAGGAATATAGGAATATTGCTCTTGATGTCTAGTTGGTCCTAAGTAAAAATCAGGTTGGCCTAAAATTCAAGATGGCCAGCATGTCTAAAAATAGATTTATTAAATACAATATTGTGGCAACTACTTCTCTAAAACCATAAGCGGTTTGGTACCTTTACCAAAATGACTTTTATAAATTTATTTACAGGATGTTGGTTTTGATGTCCAGTTATTTCCATTAAGTAAAAATCAGGTTGGCCGTAAATTCAAGATGGCTGCCACAGCTTAAATACTCGTTTGTGGCAACTACTTAACAAAAAACATAAGTGGTATTGATTTGGAACCTTTACTAAAATGACTGGCATTCCATGTAGTTGGTCCTAAACAAAATTCATTGATTCTGTGTCAAACATGGATGCCTGCGACCATCTTTTTTTAGATAGAGTGATAATAGGAAAAACTTGTGGCGACTTCTTCTCTGAAACTGTTTCCATAAAACTTCACAGGTCTATCAGTGGAGCTTCAAGGTCATTGACCTCTTGTTTTAAGTTTACAAAGAGGCAATTTTTATGATCACGGTGCACAGTGTGTCTCAACATAAAATGTGTGGAATGCCATCTCAGAGAATCTAGATTTTAAAAAAAATCAGGGAGATCATACCCCAGGACCTCCTATCCGTTCCCGGCTTGACCGCTCAACATGACACTCAACACTTCAATTATATCTTAGCTACGCTTCTATCAGTTCCTTCATTCGAACATAAATTATTTACCATCTAACTTTCTTATACCATATCATATAAACAAGGAGTGGTCAAACGTGCAATGCATTTATTTTATCTGTACTTTCGGTTAAACACAGACACAATGGTTCCTGATAAATAATATACCACAAAATGTGTGTCAGTGCACTTATACGTTCAATTTATAGAGAAAACAAATCACTGCCTGAAACACCAAGCCTCGTGTATATAGTCCCAGAAACCATCCTCACCCTCACATCTACGGCATTCATCAAACAAACGCACACCCTTCAGGCCCGTAGCCAGCCCTGAAATTTAACCGAGGCAAATCCCTTTCTAGCGGTGAGATCACCCACCCGCCCTAGAAAAGTTTAGATTTCTTCATACAATTTCTTCAGTTTTGTAATGCCTGTATTGGACAAAAAAAATCATTTTAAGCATGACTATTTTAAAAATATACTTTAGTGTTGGCACCTTCCTAATTTTTGACCAAGGCAGTTCAGCCCTGCCCTTGACAATGACAAAAACTTGTTTGATCTGAAAAACATCAAACCTTTATTTGTGATCAAAAATACAGATGTTGAATCAATAAATTTGATAACGGTTTGTTAATATTCTTTAGCCAATCACATTGGTAATATAACACTTAATATTAGATACCATTTCAAAGTGAAGACGTTTTAAAATTGTATAAAGTTATTAACTGAATATAATCTCCAATTATACAGAAGTAAGTCAGAAATAAATACTGTATGATCTGACATATATCTGTTCCTAAAATTATAAATATAATTAAACTTTCTGTGAATTTAAAAACCAAATTTGGGTGGGTGGGAAACTGTACAATTCACATTGCCCGCGAAACCTCATATAACTAATTTCTCGCAGTCTAGTGGCTTTTGTAGAAGCCACTGACCACCCGTATTACCAAATAAGGCATTTTACTAAGTAGAAAACTGGTCTATATATAGAAAGATAATAAATAAATGTGTTTCAAAGATCAATGTGAAATATATCAAAATGATAAATTACTGATATTTCTTAGAGGTTGGTGGAATGGTGTTTTATGTCATTTTCAGCTCATTTTAGGCTATATTTTAGAGGTGGAGGTGACCACCTCCTTTTTCTTGTGTAGAGCCAGTACTGTATACCTCCCACCATCAGTAAGATATTTCAAAGATACATTGTGAGAAAAAATACTGGTATTTCAAAGGAACAGCGTGAAATATACTTCAAAGTAATAAATTACTGATATTTCAAATGAAAATGTGAAGCATATCAAAATGGTAAATTAAACAAATGCACAAACAAACATTGAAATAAAGCAGATACTCGTTACATTTAAAAATGCAACATTTTTTATTTTCGATTATTTTAGTCCGCTGTTGTTTTGTTCAATCAAGACTGTATTTTACGTTAGTACACAATTCTCTTTGTCCCGAGGGTTAACATATGGCGATAAACAGTTGCATAAGATTTTCTGTACTTTTTTCAGTTAAAACACATTTAACTTTAATTTTAACATCTCTTGAAATTCAAAAAAATTTACATTTACTACCAGCGGTTAAAACTGCATAAAAGCCGAAAAATCTGAATCAATTCTTAAATGATAAATGACTGATAATTGAAATGAGCAATGTGAAATGTGTCAAACACTTACTAGTATTTCAAACTTTTAAGAAACACTATCAAATTAATTAAATACACAAACAATCAAACATTGAAATACAGCATGTAATGATACATATAACCGATTGATGTGCTGCATTACGTGTTTAACCCTTAACCCTCTAAGCACGACTATAATAGCCTTTGCGTCCATTGTAAACCCAGATCAGCCTAAGAGTAATTCGCAGGCTGATCGTCCATTGTAAACCCAGATCAGCCTGCGAGTAACAAAATGGAATGTCACATAATTCAAAGAAAGATCAGTCTATTATATATATGTAGTGAGTTAAGGGTTAAATATTGTTTCTTTAAAGAGACACACAGCAATCTTGATTTTTAGATAGACTGACAGTGATGGCTTTTTTTTAACAACATTATTATCAATAAGTTATACTTCCTTACAAAATATAATAATAAATTCCATTATTTCCTAGATATGAAATTCTTAAATATTTACATGCAACTTTGAAGTTAAAATGACCTGTAAAACTAAAAAAAAAATGAAGGAATTAATTTTAAAACTCAATAAATAATCAAGATTGTGATGTGTCCCTTTAATATGGAAATAGTAAACTACTTTGCTGTTTTATTGGTTACTGCTTGAGTGAATATGGATGGCAGGGGCAGAGAATACATGGGCCTTATAATTATGTCCCCTGTCAAACCAATAGCGAGCCTGAATTACAACATTTATGGCATTATACAAAAAGGAATTACTAACATCTACACAAATAAGCCGTGATTCCAACAGGACTGGCTAAGCCTGGAAAACAAAAAGCTTCCAATATATGTCTATGTGTCTAACAATGAAATTTATAAAATGGGCGGGGCGTCCGTGACCGAGTGGGTTAGGATCTCTGACTTGAAATCACTTGCCCCTCACCGCTGTTAGATCCCTCATGGACCTAGGAACTTTATATGAGGAAGCTATCCAGCTGGTTTGCAGATTGTTGGTGGTTCTACCCAGGTGCTAGCCAGTGCATGAAAATTGCACGGAGGGGCACATGAATGGAAGCTGGAAAAGTCGCCATATGACCATAGCTGTTGGTGTGACTGTAAAATCTGTTTCAGTTCAATTCTAAAATGGGCTGTTGGGTTTCACTAAAAACAGCAGTGAGTTTATAAAAGTGGTCATGGCTGAAAAGTGACTGTTTACTTGTTATAACAAAACAAACACTTAACTATTTGAAATTAAGAACTACATTATAATGAATAAAGATGTATGGACAACTCAACTTGGATTTCTTTAGTTTATAATACCCGACTCACCTCCTTTAATTTCTACTTTTAAAAGGACACACCACAATTTTGAATCTTAATAAAACTTGCTGTATTTGCAAATCATGAACATTAATAATGACAAATGTAATAAATGAAATTACAAATGCTAACGCATGATAACAAGATCGCCATGTGTCCCCTTAAAAGGTTTCCATGTTGCCCCATTTTTTTTTAACCCTTAACCCGCTAAGCATGATTATAATAACCTTTTGGTCCTCTGTAAACCCAGATCAGCCTGAGAGTGTTTACAATGTCCAGCTGCTGATCAGTCATTTGCCCCAAAACACCAATAATCACATAAATGGAATGGTCTTAATTCAAAGAAAGACAGTTCCAGCGATTCTTCTGATTCCACATCCCTGTGGGCACTCAGTTGTCTGGCTTTCCTACCAGGAACTGACATTTTTTTCTAATAATTATTTGGCAAACAACTTAAAAGTAGTTCCGGTGTCAGGACACACCATTGTAACTTGAATTCAGTAGATCAGTATAATTTGTAGTTTGGTTAATGAAACACATCATTGTTATCTTCTGTCGTTATCATAAAATGGTCAGATATGTTATAATCTGTTCATCATCCTTATTATGAGCTGTTACAGTTAAACCCTTACCGTATACCCTCGTTTACCCTTCCCTTCCCTCCACCCACTTTTTTAAAGAAAGTGAACTCGTAATTTCTGTAAGGTTAATAGTCTCACATCAAATTTACAAATTTGGTTTTATTGTTGAAAGGGTCTCATATAAACATGCGACTTTGGTAAAAGGTCTCATCTTGGACCTAGGAATCTTTATGTGAGGAAGATATCCAGCTGGCTTGCGGAATGTCAGTGGTTCTAACCAGGTGCCCGCCCGTGCACGAAAATAACCTGGAGTGTTCCTCCACCTATGGAAGCTGGAAAGTCGCCATATGTCCTTAGCTGTTGGTTCGAATATAAAATCCAGTTCAATCAATCAATAAATGGTCTCATACAAACATGGCCCTTTGTTAAGGCCAACAAAAAAAAATGGGTGTTTCAGGTTACATCAAAAAAATAAATTAGGGTAGGTATTATTTATTTTTTTCGCTTTTTTTTCGCTTTTTTTTTTAAGGCAGCAAGTTTTGTACAAGTTGTATGTATGAACATACTTTGTCACTGAAAGTATCAAAACTGCTTAAAAACACTTAACTGCAACATTTTGAAAATGTTTCTAAAAGAAAGTTGGCGTTAGACAGTTGGGGTGTGGGGGGTGGGGAGGGGAGGAGGGGGTGATCGGTTGGAAAAAAGGGATGGAGGAATCTGGTGAAACAAAAAAATGGGGTGTGGGGGGGGGGGGTGTTGGGGTGGGGGATGCGGGGGTTGAATCGGTTCGGGGAAAAAAGGGAAGGGAGAATCTGGTGAAAAAAGAACTATGTCAAAATGTAAAAAAAGAAATTGGCATAGGTTCGCCTCTCTGAAATGCATTTCAATTTCTTAGCAGGACATTTGAAAGTTGGGGTAAGACAGAAGAATTGAGGGGGTGGGGATGGGTGTTTCATTTATCCTGATGAATACACCCCACTCTCTCTGTTGGATAGAATGAAATTATGACAGATGAACTAACCGCTGCACTTGACTATTCACGATAACTTCAATCTTTCTGTCCATCCATTCCCATCCCCTACCCCAACAACACACCAAGCAATTTTGTCACGACAATTTTTTTTACCTTTTCCTCCAATTTTTGTCCAGTTACCATTGTTCGAGAACGGTTCTCTGGATTATATTCCCGCCATAAATCCTGCACGATGATTTATGCGGGACCAATCGAAGGCAATCATAATCCCGCACGGTGATTTTATGCGGGACCAATCGAAGGCAATATATACCAAGGAAATGAGCACATTTTTTTATGTTGACTGAGAGAATCGCGCTCGCCATTACGAAATTCGCAAGAATCACAATCAGCGAAACTCGCAAGAATCACAATCAACGAAACGCTTTATCGATTTTGTAATAGGATGTAACCTTCTGCCATTAATGATAAAAATTAAGGACCGAATCGGTAGAGAAATACCGAAATGGACCGAAGGCAATACAAGATGCGAAACGGACAGGAATAAAATTTGTGGGGTTGTTTTTTGTAAAAAAAACTTAGGGACAGCTACTACGGACCAGGGACGGTCGGGTGACCGGAAACACGCTTTTTATTTTAGGCCTAAAAATGTCTCTATATAAACGTGCCCTTTTGTTAAAATGATCTGATATAAACGTGCCCCTTTTGTAAAACACATTGTACCTGGGGGCATTTAAATTGGGTATACGGTAATTTCCAATTGATAAAGCCTGAAAAGTGTCAACATGCTCCATGACTGATTATCTCGGGTATAGATATTTAGGCCCGATTACAATATCGTTGAATAGCATTGTTATATTGAAATTTATCTAGGGTAAACCTAATTATAATACTTTGTACTTTACTTTTATGCAGAAAAAGTGAACATTGTTGAACATTTTAGCTTAATATAGAATCTTAGTTGTTTTTAAAACAAACACAAATATAATGAAAACTGCATTTTTTTGCAAAATTGCTAATACAAATAATTTTTATCAGTTTGAAAACTGTCGTTCTAATGTTATATATCAGATACTGAGCCATGTGCAACTTTTTGGACCTGGGATCAGCAGCAGGCAGACCAGAAAAAGGTATATGGACCTCAGCTTTCCTTTATTCCATATACCTTTTCTAGTTTGACTGCCTATTCCTTAAACTTGCATATATCCATCAACACCATGCAGTATTTGTTAATTAGAAAAACCTCCTACCTTTATCATTCAAAAAAAGTTAAAATATGTGAACAAATTCTGTTTGTTATTTATTATTTGAATAACCAGATAATGTGTTTAACCTTTAGCAATTGTGTTATGCTTATCTATGTCAAACTTACGTATATTGTTGTTTGAATTCATATTTTGTATAGTTTTTGTTATGCCTGTTTGAAAAACGGGGCGTATTATGGTATGGGGTTGTACATCCGTTTGTTCATCCTTAAACAATTATGCGTTCCTGATGATAAACTAATGAAACCATAAAACCCACACTCATGAAACTTCATAGGTTTATTGCCTTAGGTATGAGGAGGAACCCTATCGTTTTTGGGGTCGGTAGGTCTAAGGTCAAGTTTGCCATGACCTTATTAAGGAAATACACATCCTGCGCGATAACATCGAAATCAATACACTCACTCTCCTGAAACTTCATTGGTACATTGCCCTAGTTGATAGGAACCCTATTGTTTTGGGGTCAGTGGTCAAGGTTACCATGACCTTATTTGGAAATACACATTCTGGTAACTTCAAAACCATAACACCCACACTCATGAAACTTTATATTAAGTACATTGCTCCAGGTGAGAGGAAGAACTCTGTTGTTTTGGGGCCAGAAGGTCAAAGGTCAAGGTCACCATGATCTTATATGGAAATTCACATTTTGCTGAATAAACTTCATAACATTAACACTCATAACATTAACACTCATGAAACTTCACAAGTGCATTGCCTTGTTGAAAGGAATAACCTTATTATTTTGGGGGTCAAAAGTTTAAATGTCAAAGTCACAAGCCCTTTTAAAGCATAATACCCAGTTCTCCAAGAATAGGATAGCCCGACGCCCGGGGCTAGTCCAATCTGAATCCGGGCTAGTCTCTATTTCAAAAATGGTTGCCCGTCGGGCTAGTCAAAAAAATCTTGGGACAATAAAACTGCAAACTAAAATTCAACCAGAAATCATCTTAAATTGCGTGTAATTTGAAGCCATAATGTTATTGTTGAGCAATAAAGAGTTCTCTCCTTTGATTAAAGTTCATCAATTTGAAAGCGTGCATTTCATTGGTTGATTACACGATTTGAACCAATCGCAGTGCAGCTTTCATATTAACATTGAGTGGTTATATGAATTTGTCACATTGGACATGTAGAAGTAAGATCACTCGAATATTAACATTGAGTGGTTATATTCTAATTTTTCAATGAATTGCTGTATTTTCAATTTTTAGCAATTATGTAGAAACGTTTTACAACGAATGCTTATTCACAAATGCAAGCTGCTAAATAACACCGGGAACATGCACATGTTTTTGGATGGGTTAATTTGCAGGACCCGTTATGGGTTTTTATGTGATTTGCAGTGCGATCCTAGAAAATGGTATTGTTTCTGTTATATGATGCAATGGATAAATAAAAGGAAAACAGAACCTTATTGTGTGATTCTAATCACAGGTGTATTATTAATTAGTTATAAATAAAACATAAAACAAAGTAAAAAAGCGAAGTTTTCAATATCGACAAAAGCTATGTACCAGCAACTATTCATCGGTAAAGGATTACCACATCAAGTATACATTTTCTGGCAAGGCTAGAAAACGTCCCCAAATGTGAAAATTAGTACGGAGTAATATAGTACAGAGTAGGTAGTTAGTAGTATGTTATATAGTAGTAATAGTAGATTTGTTAAAACTTTGTACTGGTGATATGTCACAGGGGAAGCCTCAGTTTTAGACACAGAATTTAATAATGTCATGTTGAGATGAGTTAGAGATTTAATGCGAAGCCCGAATCACGGCAGTAACCTGAAGTGTGATGTTAAATGATTTAAGTTTGGTTATATAAATTGAAATGTTATGTATACTGAATTCAAAATTAAATCACGCGTACCATTTGAAACTTCATGCATGGGGTTGGGAAATACAAGCAATTTTAATTATAGTTTTGACCTTACTTGTTATTTTCAATGATGCTTACATGGATAGTATGCATAAGGTGATACCCAAGGTGATAATTTTGTCTGCAAATGGGAGGGAAACTATAAGATAAGAGAGTTTCAAATATTAGATGCCAGCATGGGAGAAATGTATGCTGAGGGTAATGTGGGTAACAATTAGGAAACCCATGGGAACATGAGATGTGAGCCTACCGGTATTATTAGCTCTACTGATCAGAGATCAGCAGAGCTTATGCCGTGGTGCGGCGTCCGGCGTCCGTCCGTCTGTCTGTCTGTCCGTCCGTCCGTTAACTTTTATTTGTAGCGACTACTCCTCTGAAACTACTGGATGGATATTCATAAAACTTTACAGAAATGTTGCCCATGAAGTCTAGTTGATCCTAGCAAAAATTCATGTTGATGTGAAATCCAAGATGGCCGCCAAAGCTAAAAATAGATTTTTTAAATTCAAGTTTGTAGCGACTACTTCTTGAAAACTATAAGTGATATTGATATGGGACTTTTTCTAAAATGATCAGCATGACATGATGTTGGTCCTTGTCGAAAATCGTTTTGATTTAAACATGGCTGCCAGCGGCCATCTTTGTTTACATAGAGTTATATAATGAAAACTTGTAGCGACTACTCCTCTGAAAGTACTTGGCGGATTTTCATGAAACTTTACAGGAATGTTGCTCTTAATGTCTAATTGATCCTAGCAAAATTTCAGATCGGCCAGAAATTCAAGATGGCGGCCAGTTAAAAATAGATTTTTAAAAAATAAGTTTGTAGCGACTACTTCTTGAAAACTATAAGTGATATTGATATGGGACTTTTTCTAAAATGATCAGCATGACATGATGGTTATCCTAGTCGAACATTATTTTGATTCGACATTAAACATGGCTGCCAGTGGCCATCTTTGTTTACATAGAGTTATATAATGAAAACTTGTAGCGACTACTCCTCTGAAACCACTTGACGGATTTTCATGAAACTTCACAGAAATGTTGCTCTTGATGTCTAGTTGATCCTAGCAAAATTTCAGGTCGGCCGGAAATTCAAGATGGCCGCCATGGCTAAAAATAGATTTTCAAAATACAAGTTTGTAGCGACTACTTCTTGAAAACTATAAGTGATATTGATATGGGACTTTTTCTAAAATGATCAGCATGACATGATGGTTATCCGAGTTGAACATTATTTTGATTCGACGTTAAACATGGCTGCCAGTGGCCATCTTTGTTTACATAGAGTTATATAATGAAAACTTGTAGCGACTACTTCTCTGAAAGTACTTGACGGATTTTCATGAAACTTCACAGAAATGTTGCTCTTGATGTCTAATTGATCCTAGCAAAATTTCAGGTCGGCCGGAAATTCAAGATGGCCGCCACGGCTAAAAATAGATTTTCTAAAATCAAGTTTGTAGTCACTACTTCCTGAAATCAAAATCAATCAGTAGAGCTTCAAGGTCATTGACCTCTTGTTATTTTAATTTACCGTATTTTACCTTGTATAGTACGCAGTTTTTTGACAACTTTTACGGTTTCCGAAAGGGAAAATCGATGTCTGGGAAGAAAAAACCTTGACGACAAACAGACATTGAGACAGAAAATTTTGAATACCGATAATACACAATTTTTTCGTAATTTACTCGCTTTATATAAGTAATATATTGACTTAATTCGAATTATAAATGAATAAAGTGTATTATGGTGCTTGTTTTTAGCTCTACTGATCAGAGATCAGCAGAGCTTATGCCGTGGTGCGGCGTCCGTCGTCCGTCTGTCCGTCTGTCCGTCTGTCTGTCCGTCTGTCCGTAAACTTTTATTTGTAGCGACTTCACAGCTGAAACTACTGGATGGATATTCATGAAACTTTACAGAAATGTTGCCCATAAAGTCTAGTTGATCCTAGCAAAAATTCATGTTGATGTGAAATCCAAGATGGCCGCCAAAGCTAAAAATAGAGTTTTAAAATACAAGTTTGTAGCGACTTCTTCTTGAAAACTATAAGTGATATTGATATGGGACTTTTTCTAAAATGATCAGCATGACATGATGTTGATCCTAGTCAAAAATCGTTTTGATTCAACGTTAAACATGGCTGCCAGCGGCCATCTTTGTTTACATAGAGTTATATAGTAAAAACTTGTAGCGACTACTTCTCTGAAACTACTTGGCGGATTGTCATGAAACTTTACAGGAATGTTGCTCTTGATGTCTGATTGATCCTAGAAAAATTTCAGGTCGGCCGGAAATTCAAGATGGCCGTCACAGCTAAAAATAGATTTTTAAAAAATAAGTTTGTAGCGACTACTTCTTGAAAACTATAAGTGATATTGATATGGGACTTTTTCTAAAATGATCAGCATTACATGATGTTGATCCTAGTCAAAAATCGTTTTGATTCAACGTTAAACATGGCTGCCAGCGGCCATCTTTGTTTACATAGAGTTATATAGTAAAAACTTGTAGCGACTACTCCTCTGAAACTACTTGGCGGATTGTCATGAAACTTTACAGGAATGTTGCTCTTGATGTCTAATTGATCCTATCAAAATTTCAGATCGGCCGGAAATTCAAGATAGCCGTCACAGCTAAAAATAGATTTTTAAAAAATAAGTTTGTAGCGACTACTTCTTGAAAACTATAAGTGATATTGATATGGGACTTTTTCTAAAATGATCAGCATGACATGATGTAGATCCTTGTGGAAAATTATTTTGATTCGACGTTAAACATGGCTGCCAGTGGCCATCTTTGGTTACATAGAGTTATATAGTAAAAACTTGTAGCGACTACTTCTCTGAAACTACTTGATGGATGTTCATGAAACTTCACAGGAATGTTGCTCTTGATGTCTAGTTGATCCTAGAAAAATTTCAGGTCGGCCAGAAATTCAAGATGGCCGCCACAGCTAAAAATAGATTTAAAATAAATAAGTTTGTAGCGACTACTTCTTCAAAACAATAAGAGATATTGATATGGGACTTTTTCTAAAATGATCAGTATGACATGATGTTGGTCCTTGTCGAAAATCGTTTTGATTTGACCTTAAACATGGCTGCTTTGTTTACATAGAGTTATATAATGAAAACTTGTAGCGACTACTTCTTTGAAACTACCTGACGGATTTTCATGAAACTTCACAGGAATGTTGCTCTTAATGTCTTATTGATCTTAGCAAAATTTCAGGTCGGCCTGAAATTCAAGATGGCCGCCACGGTTTAAAATAGATTTTCAAAAAACAAGTCTGTAGCGACTACTTCCTGAAATCAAAATCAATCAGTAGAGCTTCAAGGTCATTGACCTCTTGTTGTATAAATGTTTGCATGTTTGTTGTAAAACTTCAATAAATTGTGTGAAAAATCGTCCCTCGATTTTGTTGTTTATATCGCTTGACGTAATATCACTCAAAGTATTGTTACAGTTCTATTCTATTCTAATATTTATAGGATTTTATTTAATATTTTATAAAAAATTAATGAAGTTTTTGCTTTATTTTGAAATACATATATTTTAGACGGCATAGAAAGGCAGAATCACCCTACTTTGAAATGGCAATTACCGTTTTTACCGTATAAGTTGGGGCACCGTAAGGATTGGGGCAACCTTGCATTTTCGGAAAATAATTATTTTTACTTTAGGCCATATTAAAAATATCAAAAAATTTCAAAATTTTCAGATAATTTTAATTGGGCCATCAACCAAATTCTGCCAAAATCATGATTGATCAAAATTAATGTAAAAAAAATGCATAAAATAAGTCAGTGAACTAACTAGTTTTTAAAACACTGAGTAAATCTGGTAATTATACACTGACGCACACAGGAAGTGACGTGTGTTAATTTTAATTGTTGGAATCTAGACGCGTGCGACAAAATGCTAGCAATCACAATTTTAATTGAACTGTGAAATAATTATAGTATTTTATATAAGTGATTGTTAGTTTAAATCATTATTTCATATTCAATTAGTTATCGTACCTTGTATTTGTGCACTGCGATAAAACACACCGGTTAGTTCTAGTCTGTTCCTAGCGGCATCACACTGATTTTACACAGATGTGTTTACCAGCAGATCGCAAGGTCAGCTAAATTAAAGGGACTCTATTGTTTAAACCGGTAATCTTCGCTCCAGGCTATTTCACAGTTTAATTCTTATACTGTCCATAGTTAAGTACGTTCATTTAAATGTAGTGCTTTATTTTTAAGCTGAATATTGGAGTCGACCACATGACGGTTTGAGCGATGAGAGTCGGAAAGAAGATATGTCAACAATCTAGAAGCACCTGACGAAATACGTGAATCATGTGCTACCAACCTATAAAAATAAATAAATAAAATAATATGATATTTTCTTAGTTTTTCTTTCATTGCAGTCAGGTCAGCTAAATTAAAGGGACGCTATTGTTTAAACCGGTAATCCTCGCTCGAGGCTATTTCACAGTTAATTTCTGATACACCAGGAAATTCAGTCCGTACAAGACTGCATCAAACTTCATTTAAAGGGATGCTATTTGCCGTATTTTAACGGTGTTATATATATATATATATATATATATTTTATCTGACAATTAGGGACGCTATTGTTTAAACCGGTAATCTTCACTGCATCAAACTTCATTTAAATGGAAGCTATTTGCCGTATTTTAACGGTGCAATATGTATGTTTTAACTGACAAGTAGGGACGCTATTTTTTAAGGGACACTATATTGTTTAAACCGGTAATCACCACTCTAGGCTATTTCACAATGGTTCTCCTTTAAGCATGCCCAACAAGTGACGGAAGCTGCGACACAATTTCACCACTTTGGCAAAGATCAAAGAAACTACGTCGGCACGTCGGCACATCAAATGCTTGTGTTTGACTACAAAGCGGGGACGTTTTGACTGATCTTTTCATCATTTATAAACAAGTGCACGTTTAGGGAGGAATAATTACAGTGTACAAAAGGATTGGTTTATTAATGGATTAAAATGAAAGTGATAAACTTTGCAGTAAGAAATTGATATTTCTAATTAGTCGATTGTTATTAATGGATTAAAGAAAACATGTTCTGCGGTAAGACGTTGTTAATTTGAATCACTATAGTCACAAAAATTTAATGGATTTCCACTTGACCGAAACTTAACCCCAAATTAAGTCCGTTATATTATTTGGGCCAATAAAAAAATTAATTATTTTTTGAACAAGTATCGTTTGGGACACTAATTATTGTAATTAATTAATCCTGCCCCAACTTATACGGTAAATACGGTATTCAATAATGCTTGTGAAAACATGGTTACTGGTACACATTTGATGATTGATAATTGGGCCAAACAAGATCGCACCAGTAGTACAGACACATTTTAAACACGGGTAGAATGGGTTATTCTATTCTACAATCCTTTGAAATTTGCCGCAAGTAGCGACTATTTCTGAGGATGCACTTTGACACGCCGTGTGACCTTTACCAGATTTAGCCACGGGGTACAGGTAACTGATCACGCGTTACACGTATGATACACTTATGATAAGCACTGGTTCCCGTGAATACACAATGTTAGTATAATCGGCGTAATGCATTACGGTAACCAACGACTTTGTTTGTATTTGTTTTAGTAGATGTAATTATCGGATTACGGACAATTATCTGCGGCATTATAATCGGCTCTTTGATGAGATGATACAAGATAGGTACTCCCCTGAAGATTGGCAATTAATGATTGAAGTAATTATATTTTCTTTTGTACGCTAATTTTCTCAATCGTGATTTTTTTTTTTTTAACCTTTTATTTTCGTTGAATGGTTCATCTAGGAAACTAATATTTTGATGCGTATTATACACGGAAACAACTTTTTTACCCCAGTTTTGACCTCTGAGAAGGGGTTGCGTATTATACACGGGTGCGTACTATACAAGGTAAAATACGGTATGGCTAATTGAATTATCTATGTTCTGAAGTATTTGTAGAATTATTCTTGGGGTAAATCCTGGGCAAGTAAATCGTAAATATGTTATGTTATGTTGTGAATGAATACAACAAATTATTCTGTTGTCCATGATTTAATTCTGTGTTCTTGCAAAGAAACATGTTCTTGCTATGATGAAAAAGGCTAAAGTATATATATACGATTATAGAAATTGTAATGTAATGTGTTTTTCTATGGCATTCTTAAGCTTGCACTTAGACCATAGGTTGTATATACAATTTTGTGTATAACTATAAAATGAGAAAAAGTGATCCTGTGTTACAAAATGACAAATTACTTAAATGTGTGTGACATAGTATGTGAACTGAACATGTGTAGCACAGTATGAACTGAAATTCACATGAAAGGAAAGTCGAAATAAGGAACTAACATCATTTTGAAAGTGAAATTTTATATTGGATTATTAAATGCTGAATAATTTACACTATTTTGAGAAAATTGAGTGATTCTGAAAGTGAACAATTTTAAACTTGACAGAAAGAAAACGCATTCAATAAACATTGATATGATTTTATTAATAATATTAATTTGAATAGTAAAATTGATAATATGTTTATGTTTATAATACCCATATGATATTTTAAATTCTTTTATGTATAGTTTTGTTTGAAATGTTGTCCACATTGTTTTTGTGAAGGTTTATTGCTAATTGTCACCAATTTTACTTTTAATTTGCGGAGCAAATTTAGTGAGAGAGGGAGAATTTGTAACATGATGATAAATAATGATAATGATTTTATTAGCTCTTATGAGCTTATGCCGTGGTGCGGCGTCCGTCGTCCGTCTGTCCGTTAACTTTTATTTGTAGCGACTACTCCTCTGAAACTACTGGATGGATATTCATAAAACTTTACAGAAATATTGCCCATGAAGTCTAGTTGATCCTAGCAAAAATTCATGTTGATGTGAAATCCAAGATGGCCACCAAAGCTAAAAATAGATTTTTTAAATTCAAGTTTGTAGCGACTACTTCTTGAAAACTATAAGTGATATTGATATGGGACTTTTTCTAAAATGATCAGCATGACATGATGTTGGTCCTTGTCGAAAATCGTTTTGATTTGACGTTAAACATGGCTGCCAGCGGCCATCTTTGTTTACATAGAGTTATATTATGAAAACTTGTAGCGGCTACTTCTCTGAAACTACTTGACGGATTTTCATGAAACTTCACAGGAATGTTGCTCTTGATGTCTAAATGATCCTAGCAAAATTTCAGGTCGGCCGGAAATTCAAGATGGCCGCCACGGCTAAAAATAAATTTTAAAAATACAAGTTTGTAGTGACTACTTCTTGAAAACTATAAGTGATATTGATATAGGACTTTTTCTAAAATGATCAGCCTGACATGATGTTGGTCCTTATCAAAAATTGTTTTGATTCGACGTTAAACGTGGCTGCCAGCGGCCATCTTTGTTTACATAGAGTTATATTGTCTGAAACTACTTGGCGGATTTTCATGAAACTTTACAGGAATGTTGCTCTTAATGTCTAATTGATCCTAGAAAAATTTCAGATCAGCCAGAAATTCAAGATGGCTGCCACAGTTAAAAATAGATTTTTAAAAAATAAGTTTGTAGCGACTACTTCTTGAAAACTATGTGATATTGATATGGGACTTTTTCTAAAATGATCAGCATGACATGATTGTTATCCGAGTCGAACAATATTTTGATTCGACATTAAATATGGCTGCCAGTGGCCATCTTTGTTTACATAGAGTTATATAATGAAAACTTGTAGCGACTACTTCTCTGAAACTACTTGACGGATTTTCATGAAACTTCACAGAAATGTTGCTCTTGATGTCTAATTGATCCTAGCAAAATTTCAGGTCGCCGGAAATTCAAGATGGCCGCCATGGCTAAAAATAGATTTTCAAAATACAAGTTTGTAGCGACTACTTCTTGAAAACTATAAGTGATATTGATATGGGACTTTTTCTAAAATGATCAGCATGACATAATGGTTATCCGAGTTGAACATTATTTTGATTCGACATTAAACATGGCTGCCAGTGGCCATCTTTGTTTACATAGAGTTATATAATGAAAACTTGTAGCGACTACTCCTCTGAAACTACTTGACGGATTTTCATGAAACTTCACAGAAATGTTGCTCTTGATGTCTAATTGATCCTAGCAAAATTTCAGGTCGGCCGGAAATTCAAGATGGCCACCATGGCTAAAAATGGATTTTCAAAATGCAAGTTTGTAGCGACTACTTCTTGAAAACTATAAGTGATATTGATATGGGACTTTTTCTAAAATGATAAGCATTACATGATGTTGGTCCTTGTCAAAAATCATTTTGATTAGATGTTAAACATGGCTGTCAGCGGCCATCTTTGTTTACATATAATTATATAATGAAAACTTGTAGCGACTACTCCTCTGAAACTACTTGACGGATTTTCATGAACTTCACAGGAATGTTGCTCTTGATGTCTAATTGATCCTAGCAAAATATCAGGTCGGCCAGAAATTCAAGATGGCCATCACCGCTAAAAATAAATTTTCAAAAAACAAGTTTGTAGCGACTACTTCCTGAAATCAAAATCAATCAGTAGAGCTTCAAGGTCATTGACCTCTTGTTAAATTTTATGATAAGTAAGATTTAATATTGTTGATCCCAGAGCTTGTTGATTGATGTTGGTACATTGAACCCAGTGTGGGACAGTCTGGTTATAGATTTAATTTGCTACAGTCTAGATCATCAAAGTGAAAATAATCACACTTATCTATTATACAGCAGGTATTAATTAATGCAATACTTTGTTAAGGTTGATGCTGGACTCCTAGGATAATCTTTATCTAATGATTATAGACAGGTTAATATTAATATCTGATTGGATGGCAGGGTTTTGTATGTATGATTTTGGGTGTGTCTAGATGTAAGAGGATGGTGCTTAGGAATGAGAGGGAATTGCAAAAGGGTTTTTGTATAGTCAGTAAGGTTTGAGCTAGGTAGAAGACGGTTTCGGAATTATGAAAGAAAGGTTTCAGTTATATATTGAAAAGGGTAGAACTAGGATAATAATAAAGTAAAGTTACAATGTGGACATACAATATTAAATTAGTGAATAGAAAATAAACAACATGTTAAATGGAAATAGTGACTTGTGTTTGCTTTTGGCTAATTCCCCATGGCCGAGCCAAGCGAGTGATTATGAGATATGATTAATATGAAATATCAATATAATAAATAAAAAGGATCCCGGTCACAGTACTAACAATTCCGGGGCATCAGGGCAAGTGACTTTTCATATCAGTCAGGGCAAGTGGACTTTTGAAATCTACTTGCCCTGGGCTAGTCCCAAATTTTAAATTTCTTTGAGCACTGATACCCTCCAACATGAAGCATTTTTTGTTAGAAGGTCGTATTGACATCACACCTAGGAAATGCTTTTTAACATAATAACCATAATAACCCAATGAGAGTGGTTGTTATAAGCCATAGGCTTGCTTCACAATTACTGTGAAATAAATAAATAGGTTTAACCTAAACAAACATAATTATCTTAAGGAAACGGGCATATAACACCCTGTTAGGCGATGCTGTTGTTAAGGATAGTGTTATATAGGGACAATTCTGAAAAGTCTTTTCAGGACCAAATGGAATATCTCTACATAGCATGAAGCATAAGCTAATATGGTCCGCTACCAAGTTTGTTTAAATGGTGACCCGGGGGTAAAATTGACCCCGCCCTGGATGGTCACAGTTTTCATAGAGTTATATTGAAAAATATTTTAAAAAACTCTTTAAACTTATCCATCCCCTTTCATTGTCTATCATTTTCATTCCGTTAACTTCTGAATTAACGACTTTTCCTCATAAATCGCTTGGACGATATGACCAAACTTCACATAGTTGAGCCTTAGGTCAAGGGCTTTGATGATTGTTAAAATTAGGTCAAACTGACTCCGAGATGGCCACCTTTACTAAAAAAAGAAATTTTAACATGAACATTTGAAGTTTGATAAAGTCTCCTAAGTTTAACTGATAAATCGGTTTAAGGATCAACAGAAATGGTAGTAGAATAATATGCTTACATCTGGTAATATGAAGAGCTTTATTGTGCCTCGTCATAGGTCCATGGAGGTTCGAGGCCATCCTCCATGAACCTTACAATGTGTGCATATATGTAATCAATTTCAAACATGTCTTTTGTGCAAAACAAAATAATAGTCTGTTCTGGAGGACAGTGCTGCATGAACATTATAATTAAACGAAGTTGAACAAAGTGCCTATACATTTATTTTTAAAACTTGCAACCAATCGTATGTTTATCGACTTTTCTGACATGATCTAGCTGCTATTTTATTAAGTTTACAAAGAGGCAATTTTTATGATCACGGTAAAGTGATGCACAAGTGCACAGTGTGTCTCAACAAAATGTTTAGGACTCTGAAATGTGTGAAAATGCCATCTCATTTGCGGCTTGGCCGCTCAACATGTCACTTCGGCTGCCTACCCATCACTTATATCCCAACTACGCTCCTGGTTATGTTTTCTTTCTGTTCCTTCAGACAAACGTAAATTATTAACCATCTAACTTTCTTATACCCATATCATATAAACATACAACAAATGACTGTATAGGAGTGGTCAAACGTGCAATGCATTTATTTTATCTGTACTTTCAGTTAAACACAATGGTTCATGATAAAAAATATACCACAAAATGTGTGTCAGTGCACTTATACGTTCAATTTATAGAGAAAACAAATCACTGCCTGAAACACCAAGCCAAGTGTATATAGTCCCAGAAACCATCCTCACCCTCACATCTACGGCATTCATCAAACAAACATACACCCTTCAGGCCCACAGCCAGCCCTGAAATTTAAACGAGGCAAATCCCTTTCTAGCAGTGTTTGTGGGCATGCATGCACCCGCCCCAGAAAAGTTTAGATTTCTTCATACGATTTCTTAAGTTTTTGTGCCTGTATTGGACGAAAAAATCATTTTAAGCATGACTTTTTAGCTTGACTATTCGAAGAATAAGAGAGCTGATGTAATCACCCCGGGGTCGGCGTCCCACATCAAGGTGCGCGTGTAAGCTGTGTTTACAAGTCTATATCTCTTACATTTCTTATCCTAGCACAACCAAATTTGGCCATTGGCTTCCTTATAGCATTATCTTAAGGGCTGCATAAGCAATTTTGGTTCCTGTAACCCATGGGCTCCCATGGAACCCAAATTATGATAGCCCATAAAATGTGTCCCATTTCACATCAAATTTTGCGTGTAAAATATCTCTTACATTTCTTACCCTAGCACAACCAAATTTGGCCATGAGCTTCCTTATAGCATTATCTTAAGGGCTGCTTAAGTAATTTTGGTGCCTATAACACCTGGGCTCCAATGGAACCCAAATTATGATAGCCCTTAAAATGTGTCTATTTCACATCAAATTGTGTGTGTAAGCTGTGTTTACAGGTCTATATCAATTAACATTTCTTGTCCTAGCTGAACTAAATTTGGGAATTGGTTTCTTTATAGTATGTTGTAAAGGGTTGCGTAAGTAATTTTGTCTTCTGCAAATTTTAGGCTCCCATGGAACCCAAATTGTGATGGACCATAAAATGTGCAATAAAGGCAGATCTAGGTTTGCATGTAAGCATGTATATATCTATAATTCCTCCAACCCCCGCACCCCTCCACTCCCTCCCCCATCCCGGCCCGACACGCCATTATTTTTTTTATTTTTTTTTACATATTTCTGTGTTGTTTTTGTCAATTCTGTAAAAACAAATACTAGTATTTCAAACTTATAAGAAACAATATTAAATTCAAATTAATCAAATATACAAGCAATTAAACATTGAAATACAGCATATAATGATACATACGAGAGGTGTTCAACTTATAATTGAACACTTTCATTGTGTAACTGAATCAACTATCTTGAAATTCTCGCCAAATATGTTGATTTTAATGTCAAGTTTAATGATTCCTTCGATATGAAACTATGAAAATGATTAAATTTACGAAAGCTTCTAGTTCGAAACATCAACTGCAGGCATTTTTGTGATTTCTTCCGCTATAAAGGAAAACAAGTTTCATAAGTTTCTTAAATGAAAAGATAGAAAAAATATATAAATTAAATTTAAGGGCAAAACACACACATTTGCAATTAATGATAAAAATAATATAAATTTTTACCAAAGATATCTTTCTATGGTATACATCAACAATAACTGTTCATTTTTTTATATCACAAAATATGATTAAAATACTTATTTTGGTTAATTTATAAAATTTATCAGAAACATACAAGCAAACTGTCGTATTATTCTGTCAATGTTTTTAATATTGCGGTAAAAAGTCGGGCTTTTAATTCAACATCTATGTTTTTGTCTTAAATTAAAACATACGATCATATTTAAATTATAAACACAGTTTTAAACCATTATGATATGCATTTAGTGGAATTATTTGGGATAAGGTAAAACTCCACGGCAACAGAAACATATAGGTTTAAAATTGGAAAATAGTGTAGACCAAATTCAAAATGTAATTTAAAACGGTGACATTGGAGATTATATTTAAATGCATACGTTCTAAATGACAGTTTCACATCATTAAATCGCGCATTTTTTATGATAATCACTTCCGCTGAAAAATAACATCTTAAACAAAAGTGTTCAATTATAAGTTGAACACCTCTCGTATAACCGATTGGTGTGCTGCATTATTTGTTTAACCCTTAAAGGGGTTGATGGACTATTTCCAAACACAGTTTATTTTAAAGGGCTCTGAAAAACTTGAAAAAAGCTGAAAGAATTATCAAAATGCCATGAAAAATAAAGGAGATATGACCTATTGAAAATTTGAAAAGAACATAAATGGAGGCGTCCATCTTTGAACGATGACGTCATCGCGCCGTTTTACCATATATGGTATATTGACAAAATGTATTTTAAAGCAAAGAAAACCACTGCAAATTGATTAAAAATAAATATACAGATGTAAAATATATACATTTTAATATTATTTTTCATTTGCGGTGATTTTCTTTGCTTTAAAAGACATTTTATCAATATGCCATATATGATAAAACGGCGCGATGACGTCATCGTTCAAAGATGGCCGCCCCCATTTATGTTCTTTGCAAATTTTCAATAGGTCATATCTCCTTTATTTTTCATGGCATTTTGATAATTCTTTCAGCTTTTTCCAAGTTTTTCAGGGCCTTTTAAAATAAACTGTGTTTGAAAATAGTGCATCTACCCCTTTAACCCGCTAAGCATGACTATAATGTCTGGCTGATCATTTCCCCCAAAACACCCCTTTGTCACATAAATGGAATGGTCTTAATTCAAAGAAAGATCAGTCCATTATATATATGTAGCGGGTTAAGGGTTAAATATTGTTTCTTTTAAGGGACACACAGCATCTTGATTCTTAGATAGACTGACAGTGATGGCTTTTGTTTTTAACAGCATTATTATCAGTAAGTTATACTTCCTTACAAAATATAAATTCCAAATTTTATTTCCTAGATATGAAATTCTTAGATATTTACATGCAGCTTTGACGTTAAAATGACCTGTAAAAAAAAAAGGAATTAATTTTAAAACTTAATAAACAGTTTACTCAAGATTGCGATGTGTCCCTTTAATATGGAAATAGAAAACTACTTTGCTGTTTTATTGGTTACTGCTTGAGTGAATATGGATGGCAGGGGCAGAGAATATATGGGCCTTATAATTATGTCCCCTGCCAAACCAGTAGCAAGTCTTATTACAACATTTATGGCATTATACAAAAAGGAATTACTAACATCTACACAAATAAGCCGTGATTCCAACACGACTGGCTAAGCCTGGAAAACAAGAAGCTTCCAATACATGTCTATGTGTCTAACAATGAAATTTCTAAATATTTGAAATTAGGACACACATTTAATATAATGAATAAAGATTAATTGACAACTCAACTTGAATTTCTTTAATTTATAATTCTCACCCCACCTCCTTAAATTCCTACTTTAAAGGGACACACAACAATTTTGAATCGTTCTACAACTTGTGGTGTTCAAACTGTTTTCTTTATTTTTTCATATTTGCAAATCATGAAGATTTAAAAATCTTGGCAAATGTCCAAATTGTTGACTAAACTCCATCGTTAATTAAGTAAACCATATATGGTATAATAATGAAGAACAAATCAAGGGTGAATGCTAAACTATTGTAGCTATATATAAATAGAGAACAAGATACAGTAGTGTCACATTGAGCCCTTGAAATATAAATTACCAAAATTTACTTGGATGAAGATTTAAAGTAAAAATTAAAATATGCAAATTAGTGAAGTACAAATGTTAACGCATGTGATGTCCCCTTAAGTATTTGTTTAAGAGTCTATAAGAACTTCATCATAAAGATGCAACTTGAATTCTTATTTCAGTTGATACACTTTAACCGGATTTTTAATCATTCCAACATACAGTTTGTCCTCCCTATCACAGTAAGTGATGGAGTATGGACTAGCCAGTCCATGTTCCTGTCCCAGTAGTATCTGTATCTTGGTACACTCGGCTGTAATCTGGTGGATGTTAAAGGAATACTGGCCGCAGACATACACTGTCCCTGTTCTGTCTATAGCCAGACCATGTGGATACTTCAGGTTATCATCCTTGTAGACTGCCTTCACGGTACCGTCCATCGCCAAACACGTCACTGTGCCCTTGTTGTAATCAGACACGTACACGGCTGTCTTATCTGGGCTGATGGCTATGTACTCCGGACTATCAAACAGCTTTTTATTAACGGTATCATTCATCAGACTTCTCAACACGGTGCCGGTCATGTTGATTATTTCCACTTTAGCTGGACTGCAAAATGTCACTATCAGTGTCCCATCATTATGCGCTATACCCCAACATGACCCATTGACCTTTATCTTCTGACCTTTGGACAGGGATTGGGATACTACCGACAGAAACTGGATTTTATTCTGACCAGGTATTGTCACAGCGACTTCTGTGTTGTTGATCTTTGTAATGTCCCATGAATTCCCTGGCAGATGTATTTCAGACATAATTTTGTTTTGTTTTGTATCCGTTAGTTTTGCCTTGCTATTACTCCAGTGAACAATGACAAGTTGGTTGTCAGGAAGCAGGGCTAATCCTGTGGTCCAGCAGCCTGATTGGTCATTGGATGATTTGACATTGATGTCTGTTATATGTGTCGCTGTTTTGGGAACTGTTATCTCTGTTTCTGTAATTTTCCTGTCTATGGGTTTTTCTGTTTGTGTAGCTTTGCTGTCATTGGATACCTCTGTTTGCATTGGTTTACTGTCATTGGATATCTCTGTTGGCATTGCTTTACTGTCATTGGATATCTCTGTTTGGATTACTTTGCTGTCATTGGATATCTCTGTTTGGATTGCTAATTTGCTGTAATTTGGTTGTTTCAGTTGTGTAATTTTGTTCTCATTTGGCTTATTCATCAGGGAAAGATTGCCCAGTGTGGTCAAATTCTCCATCAGATCTTGTATCTGTTTCTCTGGTTCAAACTGGTACCTCTTAATCTTGTTGTCAGCCTTTATCTGGGCAAGATCATTCTCCAATGTCTGCATTTCCAGTTTGGTTTTGTTCATAGCAGGAAACAGTTTCCCATTTTGTTTTGTGTTGTGTAAAGCTTTGAGATTGGAGGTTGTGGTATGGATTTCACTTCTCATGTTGTCTAACTTGGCAGCAGTTGAGGTCATGTTTACATGATCTTCTTCTCGGACCCTGTTTACCTCATTAATAACATCATGTTCAAGTTTGTCTAAAAAGTGAGTTATTTCTTTTCTATACTGTCCAATGCTTTCTAATGCATCTGAGCAATATGTGTCTATATCTGTAACATTTTGTACATTTGTTCTTGTATGACTGTCAACTTGCTGTTCAAGGGCAGTAAGTTTCTTTTCTAATTCGTCATACTCGTTTTCTACATAAATAATACCGTCACAACTTCGATGGTCAATAGCGACACAGGTGCCACATAAAAGCTGGTCATGTGACCTACATTTAAATTTAATGACCTCACCTTGATGTTGGGCACATTTGTTGATAGTCTCTTCCAGATTACTGGTGTAGGCTTTACTTCTTGGCATGATTGTCTTGTCTTGTAGAACATGGTGTTTCATTTGACGCGGTCTGCAGTGATGCTTATAACATTTCTTACACAAGTATTCACAACAATCCACACAAAATCCTGCAGCAGGTAGCTTCTGACCTTCATCGCCACATGACTGGCATGACAGTTCCAGCGATTTCTCTGATTCCACATCCCTGTGGTCACTCAGTTGTCTGGCTTTCCTACCAGGAACTGACATTTTTTTCTAATAATTATTTGGCAAACAACTTAAACGTAGTTCCGGTGTCAGGACACACCATTGTAACTTGAATTCAGTAGATCAGTGTAATTTGTAGTTTGGTTAATGAAACACATCATTGTTATCTTCTGTCGTTATCATAAAATGGTCAGATATGTTATAATCTGTTCATCATCCTTATTATGAGCTGTTACAGTTAAACCCTTACCGTATACCCTTGTTTACCCTTCCCTTCCCTCCACCCACTTTTTAGCTCTACTGATCAGAGATCAGCAGAGCTTATGCCGTGGTGCGGCGTCCGTCTGTCTGTCCTTCTGTCTGTCCGTCTGTCCGTCTGTCCGTAAACTTTTATTTGTAGCGACTTCACAGCTGAAACTACGGGATGGATATTCATGAAACTTTACAGAAATGTTGCCCATAAAGTCTAGTTGATCCTAGCAAAAATTCATGTTGATGTGAAATCCAAGATGGCCGCCAAAGCTAAAAATAGAGTTTTAAAATACAAGTTTGTAGCGACTTCTTCTTGAAAACTATAAGTGATATTGATATGGGACTTTTTCTAAAATGATCAGCATGACATGATGTTGATCCTAGTCAAAAATCGTTTTGATTCAACGTTAAACATGGCTGCCAGCGGCCATCTTTGTTTACATAGAGTTATATAGTAAAAACTTGTAGCGACTACTTCTCTGAAACTACTTGGCGGATTGTCATGAAACTTTACAGGAATGTTGCTCTTGATGTCTAATTGATCCTAGAAAAATTTCAGGTCGGCCGGAAATTCAAGATGGCCGTCACAGCTAAAAATAGATTTTTAAAAAATAAGTTTGTAGCGACTACTTCTTGAAAACTATAAGTGATATTGATATGGGACTTTTTCTAAAATGATCAGCATAACATGATGTTGATCCTAGTCAAAAATCGTTTTGATTCAACGTTAAACATGGCTGCCAGCGGCCATCTTTGTTTACATAGAGTTATATAGTAAAAACTTGTAGCGACTACTCCTCTGAAACTACTTGGCGGATTGTCATGAAACTTTACAGGAATGTTGCTCTTGATGTCTAATTGATCCTATCAAAATTTCAGGTTGGCCGGAAATTCAAGATGGCCGTCACAGCTAAAAATAGATTTTTAAAAAATAAGTTTGTAGCGACTACTTCTTGAAAACTATAAGTGATATTGATATGGGACTTTTTCTAAAATGATCAGCATGACATGATGTAGATCCTTGTGGAAAATTATTTTGATTCGACGTTAAACATGGCTGCCAGTGGCCATCTTTGGTTACATAGAGTTATATAGTAAAAACTTGTAGCGACTACTCCTCTGAAACTACTTGACGGATGTTCATGAAACTTCACAGGAATGTTGCTCTTGATGTCTAGTTGATCCTAGAAAAATTTCAGGTCGGCCGGAAATTCAAGATGGCCGCCACAGCTAAAAATAGATTTAAAATAAATAAGTTTGTAGCGACTACTTCTTCAAAACAATAAGAGATATTGATATGGGACTTTTTCTAAAATGATCAGTATGACATGATGTTGGTCCTTGTCGAAAATCGTTTTGATTTGACCTTAAACATGGCTGCTTTGTTTACATAGAGTTATATAATGAAAACTTGTAGCGACTACTTCTTTGAAACTACCCGACGGATTTTCATGAAACTTCACAGGAATGTTGCTCTTAATGTCTTATTGATCTTAGCAAAATTTCAGGTCAGCCGGAAATTCAAGATGGCCGCCACGGCTAAAAATAGATTTTCAAAAAACAAGTCTGTAGCGACTACTTCCTGAAATCAAAATCAATCAGTAGAGCTTCAAGGTCATTGACCTCTTGTTTAAAGAAAGTGAACTCGTAAGGTTAATAGTCTCACATCAAATTTACAAAGGTTTTATTGTTGAAAGGGTCTCATATAAACATGCGACTTTGGTAAAAGGTCTCCTCTTGGACCTAGGAAACTTTATGTGAGGAAGATATCCAGCTGGCTTGCGGAATGTCAGTGGTTCTAACCAGGTGCCCGCCCGTGCACGAAAATAACCTTGAGGGGCACCTGGAGTCTTCCTCCACCAATGGAAGCTGGAAAGTCGCCATATGTCCTTAGCTGTTGGTTCGAATATAAAATCCAGTTCAATCAATCAATAAATGGTCTCATACAAACATGGCCCTTTGTTAAGGCCAACAAAAAAAATTGGGTGTTTCAGGTTACATCAAAAAAATAAATTAGGGTAGGTATTATTTTATTTTTTTCGCTTTTTTTTAAGGCAGCAAGTTTTGTACAAGTTGTATGTACGAACATACTTTGTCACTGATAGTATCAAAACTGCTTAAAAACACTTAACTGCAACATTTTGAAAATGTTTCTAAAATAAAGTTGGCGTTAGACAGTTGGGGTGTGGGGGGTGGGGAGGGGAGGAGCGGGTGATCGGTTGGAAAAAAGGGATGGAGGAATCTGGTGAAACAAAAAAATGGGGTGGGGTGGGGGATGTTGGGGTGGGGGATGCGGGGGTTGAATCGGTTCGGGGAAAAAATGGAAGGGAGAATCTGGTGAAAAAAGAACTATGTCAAAATGTAAAAAAAAAAATTGGCATAGGTTCGCCTCTCTGAAATGCATTTCAATTTCTTAGCAGGACATTTGAAAGTTGGGGTAAGACAGAAGAATTGAGGGGGTGGGGATGGGTGTTTCATTTATCCTGATGAATACACCCCTCTCTCTCTGTTGGATAGAATGAAATTATGACAGATGAACTAACCGCTGCACTTGACTATTCACGATAACTTCAATCTTTCTGTCCATCCATTCCCATCCCCCACCCCCACAACACACCAAGCAATTTTGTCACGACAATTTTTTTTACCTTTTCCTCCAATTTTTGTCCGGTTACCATTGTTCGAGAACGGTTCTCTGGATTATATTCCCGCCATAAATCCTGCACGATGATTTTATGCGGGACCAATCGAAGGCAATATATACCAGGGAAATGAGCACATTTTTAGCTCTACTGATCAGAGATCAGCAGAGCTTATGCCGTGGTGCGGCGTCCGTCGTCCGTCCGTCCGTCTGTCCGTTAACTTTTATTTGTAGCGACTACTCCTCTGAAACTACTCGATGAATATTCATAAAACTTTACAGAAATGTTGCCAATGAAGTCTAGTTGATCCTAGCAAAAATTCATGTTGATGTGAAATCCAAGATGGCCGCCAAGGCTAAAAATAAATTTTCAAAATACAAGTTTGTAGCGACTACTTCTTGAAAACTATAAGTGATATTGATATGGGACTTTTTCTAAAATGATCAGCATGACATGATGTTGGTCCTTATCAAAAATCGTTTTGATTCGACGTTAAACATGGCTGCCAGCGGCCATCTTTGTTTACATAGAGTTATATAGTAAAAACTTGTAGCGACTACTCCTCTGAAACTACTGGGCGGATTTTCATGAAACTTTACAGGAATGTTGCTCTTAATGTCTAATTGATCCTAGCAAAATTTCAGATCGGCCAGAAATTCAAGATGGCTGCCACAGTTAAAAATAGATTTTTAAAAAATAAATTTGTAGCGACTACTTCCTGAAAACTATAAGTGATATTGATATGGGACTTTTTCTAAAATGATCAGCATGACATGATGGTTATCCGAGTCGAACATTATTTTGATTCGACATTAAACATGGCTGCCAGTGGCCATCTTTGTTTACATAGAGTTATATATTGAAAACTTGTAGCGACTACTCCTCTGAAACTACTTGACGGATTTTCATGAAACTTCACAGAAATGTTGCTCTTGATGTCTAATTGATCCTAGCAAAATTTCAGGTCGGCCGGAAATTCAAGATGGCCGCCATGGCTAAAACTAGATTTTCAAAATGCAAGTTTGTAGCGACTACTTCTTGAAAACTATAAGTGATATTGATATGGGACTTTTTCTAAAATGATCAGCATTACATGATGTTGGTCCTTGTCAAAAATCATTTTGATTCGAAGTTAAACATGGCTGTCAGCGGCCATCTTTGTTTACATAGAATTATATAATGAAAACTTGTAGCGACTACTCCTCTGAAACTACTTGACGGATTTTCATGAACTTCACAGGAATGTTGCTCTTGATGTCTAATTGATCCTAGCAAAATTTCAGGTCGGCCGGAAATTCAAGATGGCTGCCACGGCTAAAAATACATTTTCAAAAAACAAGTTTGTGATTACTTCCTGAAATCAAAATCAATCAGTAGAGCTTCAAGGTCATTGACCTCTTGTTTTATGTTGACTGAGAGAATCGCGCTCGCCATTACGAAACTCGCAAGAATCACAATCAGCGAAACTCGCAAGAATCACAATCAACGAAACGCTTTATCGATTTTGTAAAAGGATGTAACCTTCTGCCATTAATGATAAAAATTAAGGACCGAATCGGTAGAGAAAGAACGAAATGGACCGTAGGCAATACAAGATGCGAAACGGACAGGAATAAAATTTGTGGGTTGTTTTTTTTTGGAAAAAAAACTTAGGGACAGCTACTACGGACCAGGGACGGTCGGGTGACCGGAAACACACTTCTTTTTTTTTAGGCATAAAAATGTCTATATAAACGTGCCCTTTTGTTAAAATGATCTCATATAAACGTGCCCCTTTTGTAAAACACATTGTACCTGGGGGCATTTAAATTGGGTATACGGTATTTCCAATTGATAAAGCCTGAAAAGTGTCAACATGCTCCATGACTGATTATCTCAGGTATAGATATTTAGGCCCGATTACAATATCGTTGAATAGCATTGTTGAACATTTTAGCTAAATACAGAATCTTAGTTGTTTTTAAAACAAACACAAATATAATGAAAACTGCATTTTTTTACAAAATTGCTAATACAAATCATTTTTATCAGTTTGAAAACTTTCGTTCTATGTTAAATATCAGATAGTGAACCAGGTGCAAGTTTGTGGACCTGGTATCAGCAGCAGGCAGACCAGAAAAGGTATATGGACCTCAGCTTTCCTTTATTCCATATACCTTTCCTAGTTTGACTGCCTATTCCTTAAACTTGCATAATTATAATAGCCATCAACACCATGCAGTATTTGTTAATTAGAAACACCTCCTACCTTTATCATTCAAAAGGGTTAAAATATGTGATGAACAAATTCTGTTTATTATCTATTATTTGAATAACCCGATAATGTGTATAACCTTTAGCAAGTGTGTTATGCTTACCTATGTCAAACTTACTGATATTGTTAGTTGAATTCATATTTTGTATAGTTTTTTATGCCTGTTTGAAAAACAGGACGTATTATTGTATGGGGTTGTACATCCGTTCGTCCATCCCCCCTGCCTCTCACCCACCCAACCCCACCTGCCCCCCACAACACACTTGAAACTCTATTTTTAGCTCTACTGGCCGAAGCCATCAGAGCTTATGGGATGCCGAGTTGTCCGTCATCCGTCCGTCGTCCGTCCGTCGTGAACTTTTGTCTCGTTAAGACGATAGGGCCTTCATTTTTCATCCGATCTTTACCAAACTTTAACAGGTTGTTAATATCAATGAAAGCTTGGATGAGTTCGAAAACCAGCCAAATCGGACAAGTAACAGCGGAGTTATGGCCCTTGATTTAGTTAAAAATGCTATACTGCTGTATTTTTCCTCGTTAAGACGATAGGGCCTTCATTTTTCATCCTATCTTTACCAAACTGTACCACATTGTTAATATCAATGAAAGCTCGGACAAGTTCGAAAACCAGCCAGATCGAACCAGTAACAGCGGGGTTATGGTCCTTGATTTAGTTAAAAATGCTATATTGCTATATTTTTGCCTCGTTCAGACGATAGGGCCTTCGTTTTTCATCCTATCTTTACTAAACTTTACCATCTTGTTAATATCAATGAAAGCTCAGACAAGTTCGAAAACCAGCCATATCGGACCAGTAACAGCGGAGTTATGGCCCTTGATTTAGTCAAAAATGCTATATTTTGCATCGTTAAGATGATAGGGGCATCATTGTTCATCCAATCTTTACCAATCTTTATCAGATTGATAATGTCGTTGCAAGCTCAAACAAGTTGTAAAACCAGCCATATCGGACTAGTAACTGCGGAGTTATGGCCCTTGATTTAGTTAAAAATGCTATATTTTGCCTCGTTAAGACGATAGGGGCTTCATTGTTCATCCGATCTTTACCAAACTTTATCAGATTGTTAATAACAATGAAAGCTTGGACAAGTACAAAAACCAGCCAAATCGGATTAGTAAATGCGGAGTTATGGCCCTTGATTTTGTTAAAAATGCTATAATTTGCCTTGTCATATGATAGGGCATTCATTTTGCATCTGAACTTTGCCAAAATTTAGCAGATTTTATGACTTTCTTTTTTTTAATATATTTTTTTTTTTTTAAATATTTTTATTTTGAATATTTATTTATTTTTTTATTTTTTTTTGAATATTTTTTTTTTTTTTGAATATTTTTTTTTTTGGAATAATTCTTTTAATTTTTTTTTTTTTTTTTTTTCAAATTATTATTATTTTTAGCTCTACTGATCAGAGATCAGCAGAGCTTATGCCGTGGTGCGGAGTCCGTCGTCCGTCCGTCCGTCTGTCCGTCTGTCCGTCTGTCTGTCCGTAAACTTTTATTTGTAGCGACTTCACAGCTGAAACTACTGGATGGATATTCATGAAACTTTACAGAAATGTTGCCCATAAAGTCTAGTTGATCCTAGCAAAAATTCATGTTGATGTGAAATCCAAGATGGCCGCCAAAGCTAAAAATAGAGTTTTAAAATACAAGTTTGTAGCGACTTCTTCTTGAAAACTATAAGTGATATTGATATGGGACTTTTTCTAAAATGATCAGCATGACATGTTGATCCTAGTCAAAAATCGTTTTGATTCAACGTTAAACATGGCTGCCAGTGGCCATCTTTGTTTACATAGAGTTATATAGTAAAAACTTGTAGCGACTTCACAGCTGAAACTACTGGATGGATATACATGAAACTTTACAGAAATGTTGCCCATAAAGTCTAGTTGATCCTAGCAAAAATTCATGTTGATGTGAAATCCAAGATGGCCGCCAAAGCTAAAAATAGAGTTTTAAAATACAAGTTTGTAGCGACTTCTTCTTGAAAACTATAAGTGATATTGATATGGGACTTTTTCTAAAATGATCAGCATGACATGATGTTGATCCTAGTCAAAAATCGTTTTGATTCAACGTTAAACATGGCTGCCAGCGGCCATCTTTGTTTACATGGAGTTATATAGTAAAAACTTGTAGCGACTTCACAGCTGAAACTACTGGATGGATATTCATGAAACTTTACAGAAATGTTGCCCATAAAGTCTAGTTGATCCTAGCAAAAATTCATGTTGATGTGAAATCCAAGATGGCCGCCAAAGCTAAAAATAGAGTTTTAAAATACAAGTTTGTAGCGACTTCTTCTTGAAAACTATAAGTGATATTGATATGGGACTTTTTCTAAAATGATCAGCATGACATGATGTTGATCCTAGTCAAAAATCGTTTTGATTCAACTTTAAACATGGCTGCCAGCGGCCATCTTTGTTTACATAGAGTTATATAGTAAAAACTTGTAGCGACTTCACAGCTGAAACTACTGGATGGATATTCATGAAACTTTACAGAAATGTTGCCCATAAAGTCTAGTTGATCCTAGCAAAAATTCATGTTGATGTGAAATCCAAGATGGCCGCCAAAGCTAAAAATAGAGTTTTAAAATACAAGTTTGTAGCGACTTCTTCTTGAAAACTATAAGTGATATTGATATGGGACTTTTTCTAAAATGATCAGCATGACATGATGTTGATCCTAGTCAAAAATCGTTTTGATTCAACATTAAACATGGCTGCCAGCGGCCATCTTTGTTTACATAGAGTTATATAGTAAAAACTTGTAGCGACTACTTCTCTGAAACTACTTGGCGGATATTCATGAAACTTTACAGGAATGTTGATCTTGATGTCTGATTGATCCTAGAAAAATTTCAGGTCGGCCGGAAATTCAAGATGGCCGTCACAGCTAAAAATAGATTTTTAAAAAATAAGTTTGTAGCGACTACTTCTTGAAAACTATAAGTGATATTGATATGGGACTTTTTCTATAATGATCAGCATTACATGATGTTGATCCTAGTCAAAAATCGTTTTGATTCAACGTTAAACATGGCTGCCAGCGGCCATCTTTGTTTACATAGAGTTATATAGTAAAAACTTGTAGCGACTACTCCTCTGAAACTACTTGGCGGATTGTCATGAAACTTTACAGGAATGTTGCTCTTGATGTCTAATTGATCCTATCAAAATTTCAGGTCGGCCGGAAATTCAAGATGGCCGTCACAGCTAAAAATAGATTTTTAAAAAATAAGTTTGTAGCGACTACTTCTTGAAAACTATAAGTGATATTGATATGGGACTTTTTCTAAAATGATCAGCATGACATGATGTAGATCCTTGTGGAAAATTATTTTGATTCGACGTTAAACATGGCTGCCAGTGGCCATCTTTGGTTACATAGAGTTATATATAGTAAAAACTTGTAGCGACTACTCCTCTGAAACTACTTGACGGATGTTCATGAAACTTCACAGGAATGTTGCTCTTGATGTCTAGTTGATCCTAGAAAAATTTCAGGTCGGCCGGAAATTCAAGATGGCCGCCACAGCTAAAAATAGATTTAAAATAAATAAGTTTGTAGCGACTACTTCTTCAAAACAATAAGAGATATTGATATGGGACTTTTTCTAAAATGATCAGTATGACATGATGTTGGTCCTTGTCGAAAATCGTTTTGATTTGACCTTAAACATGGCTGCTTTGTTTACATAGAGTTATATAATGAAAACTTGTAGCGACTACTTCTTTGAAACTACCTGACGGATTTTCATGAAACTTCACAGGAATGTTGCTCTTAATGTCTTATTGATCTAAGCAAAATTTCAGGTCGGCCGGAAATTCAAGATGGCCGCAACGGTTAAAAATAGATTTTCAAAAAACAAGTCTGTAGCGACTACTTCCTGAAATCAAAATCAATCAGTAGAGCTTCAAGGTCATTGACCTCTTGTTTTATTTTGCATCTGATCTTTGCCAAACTTTAGCAGATTTTATGACTTTCTTTTTTAGGCCTCTTTTTTTTAATAACTTGGTTTACGGATTTTTTCTGGAAAAATTACGTCAGGAGGTCGAAATAAAAATAAAAATAAAATTACTCGGGCGGAAATTGAGAGAACAAAATGTTGACGTTTTTAGTCAAAAAGGGGGAGAGAATCAAAAATCGAACATCACTTTTCGTAGATCCCTATCGAAATCATACTTAGATAACCGATCATGTCTAACTTGAATGAATGACAACAAATGCAGGATACAACAAACAAATATAGTCCTTGACACAAGTGGAACATTTTTTTTTTTAAAAAAACTGAAAAAAAATATATATTAAAAAAAAAATAATTGAAAAGTACAATTTTTTTTTTTCCAAATCGGGAAAATTAGACTCGGCGGATCCGTAAACCAAGTTATTAAAAAAAAGATGCCTTACAGTTGCTGCCACGCGGATTACGACTTTTTCGCAGCATCCCCGCGGCCGTTTTTCAATCAAAGTCACAAATCCCCGCGATCGTACCGCGACTGTAAAAATCGCCGCGATTGCAAAATCCAGTCTCGAAAGAAAGAAATCACCGCGATTCTCCGTGATAGATTCGCGGGGGAACGCGGGGGAAATTAGAGCACGGATCAATGAAAAATGTAATAAAAATGATAAATACAATGAACAATTTTGGAAGCAATACGTATTTCAAACTTTTAATGCATTAATAACGTGTGTTTTTCGTTTTTGTTGTCCAAAAAGTCGCATTTCTCTTCACCGGACATAAATTGGCTACCCACAATCTTTGCGATGTGTGTACCTATTAACAAGGCGGCACTAATAACGGTTTATGACCCGGAATTCTTTACAATTTTCGGATTATTTCTGACTAAAGAACCCATCGATGTATTAACCAATAGCAGAATAGTAAAATATGTTAAAATAACGATTAATTAAAAATATAATTCTAATTTCCAGTATTAGAATTACTATTTGAATTTTATGTTCAGTCACCGCGAAGTCGGTAATAGGAACCGCCATCGTGACTATCGTGACCCAGTATACATTATCCGGGCATTTGAATTTTCAGAAACAAAAATAAAATTGTCTTCCCGATTCGGGTTTTTAATAGTTATTGAATAATAATGCATTAAATTGACTGCACAATTGTACATTGATACTGAAGATAAATCGCGGCGATGGCCTGCGATTTCACACCGGGTAAAGTGGTGTGCGAATCATAACAGATCGCGGCGAATCGCGGTGATTGTGTCGCGGTGGAAAAAATGTATTATCCCCGCGATGAGTGGGCTGTCCGCGGATCGCGGGGACAAAATCAGTGTGTCCGCGGTGAGATAAAATCGCCGCGATGAGTGGGATTAGTCGTAATCCGCGTGGCTGTATATTATTATTATTTTTTTAGCTCTACTGATCAGAGATCAGCAGAGCTTATGCCGTGGTGCGGCGTCCGTCGTCCGTCCGTCCTGTCCGTCTGTCCGTCCGTTCCGTCTGTCCGTCTGTCTGTCCGTAAACTTTTATTTGTAGCGACTTCACAGCTGAAACTACTGGATGGATATTCATGAAACTTTACAGAAATGTTGCCCATAAAGTCTAGTTGATCCTAGCAAAAATTCATGTTGATGTGAAATCCAAGATGGCCGCCAAAGCTAAAAATAGAGTTTTAAAATACAAGTTTGTAGCGACTTCTTCTTGAAAACTATAAGTGATATTGATATGGGACTTTTTCTAAAATGATCAGCATGACATGATGTTGATCCTAGTCAAAAATCGTTTTGATTCAACGTTAAACATGGCTGCCAGCGGCCATCTTTGTTTACATAGAGTTATATAGTAAAACTTGTAGCGACTACTTCTCTGAAACTACTTGGCGGATTGTCATGAAACTTTACAGGAATGTTGCTCTTGATGTCTAATTGATCCTAGAAAAATTTCAGGTCGGCCGGAAATTCAAGATGGCCGTCACAGCTAAAAATAGATTTTTAAAAAATAAGTTTGTAGCGACTACTTCTTGAAAACTATAAGTGATATTGATATGGGACTTTTTCTAAAATGATCAGCATTACATGATGTTGATCCTAGTCAAAAATCGTTTTGATTCAACGTTAAACATGGCTGCCAGCGGCCATCTTTGTTTACATAGAGTTATATAGTAAAAACGTGTAGCGACTACTCCTCTGAAACTACTTGGCGGATTGTCATGAAACTTTACAGGAATGTTGCTCTTGATGTCTAATTGATCCTATTAAAATTTCAGGTCGGCCGGAAATTCAAGATGGCCGTCACAGCTAAAAAAAGATTTTTAAAAAATAAGTTTGTAGCGACTACTTCTTGAAAACTATAAGTGATATTGATATGGGACTTTTTCTAAAATGATCAGCATGACATGAAGTAGATCCTTGTGGAAAATTATTTTGATTCGACGTTAAACATGGCTGCCAGTGGCCATCTTTGGTTACATAGAGTTATATAGTAAAAACTTGTAGCGACTACTCCTCTGAAACTACTTGACGGATGTTCATGAAACTTCACAGGAATGTTGCTCTTGATGTCTAGTTGATCCTAGAAAAATTTCAGGTTGGCCGGAAATTCAAGATGGCCGCCACAGCTAAAAATAGATTTAAAATAAATAAATTTGTAGCGACTACTTCTTCAAAACAATAAGAGATATTGATATGGGACTTTTTCTAAAATGATCAGTATGACATGATGTTGGTCCTTGTCGAAAATCGTTTTGATTTGACCTTAAACATGGCTGCTTTGTTTACATAGAGTTATATAATGAAAACTTGTAGCGACTACTTCTTTGAAACTACCTTACAGATTTTCATGAAACTTTACAGGAATGTTGCTCTTAATGTCTTATTGATCTTAGCAAAATTTCAGGTCGGCCTGAAATTCAAGATGGCCGCCACGGTTAAAAATAGATTTTCAAAAAACAAGTCTGTAGCGACTACTTCCTGAAATCAAAATCAATCAGTAGAGCTTCAAGGTCATTGACCTCTTGTTTTTATTTATTTTTTTATTTTAATAATTTTTATTTTTTTTATAAATTATTATTTTTTTTGATTTTTTTTGAATATTTTTTATTTTTGAATAATTATTTTAATTATTATTTTCGTTTTTAATTAATTTTTATTTTTGGAATTTTTTTTTGGATTTTTTTTTAGCTCTACTGATCAGAGATCAGCAGAGTTTATGCCGTGGTGCAGCGTCCGTCGTCCGTCCATCTGTCCGTCTGTCCGTCCGTCCATTAACTTTTATTTGTAGCGACTACTCCTCTGAAACTACTGGATGGATATTCATAAAACTTTACAGAAATGTTGCCCATGAAGTCTAGTTGATCCTAGCAAAAATTCATGTTGATGTGTAATCCAAGATGGCCGCCAAAGCTAAAAATAGATTTTTAGCTCTACTGATCAGAGATCAGCAGAGCTTATGCCGTGGTGCGGCGTCCGTCTGTCTGTCCGTCTGTCCGTCCGTCTGTCTGTCCGTAAACGTTTTTTTGTAGCGACTACTCCTCTGAAACTACTGAATGGATTTTCAAGAAACTTTACAGAAATATTGCCCATGAAGTCTAGTTGATCCTAGCAAAAATTCATGTTGATGTGAAATCCAAGATGGCCGCCAGATCTAAAAATAGGTTTTTAAAAAACAAGTTTGTAGCGACTTCTTCATGAAAACTATAAGTGATATTGATATGGGACTTTTTCTAAAATGATCAGCATGACATGATGTTGGTCCTTGTCGAAAATCGTTTTGATTCGACGTTAAACATGGCTGCCAGCGGCCATCTTTGTTTACATAGAGTTATATAATGAAAACTTGTAGCGACTACTCCTCTGAAACTACTTGACGGATTTTCATGAAACTTCACAGGAATGTTGCTCTTGATGTCTAATTGATCCTAGCAAAATTTCAGGTCGGCCGGAAATTCAAGATGGCCGCCACGGCAAAAAATAAATTTTCAAAATACAAGTTTGTAGCGACTACTTCTTGAAAACTATAAGTGATATTGATATGGGACTTTTTCTAAAATGATCATCATGATATGGTGTTGGTCCTTGTCAAAAATCGTTTTGATTCAACGTTAAACATGGCTGCCAGCAGCCATCTTTGTTTACATACAGTTATATAGTAAAAACTTGTAGCGACTACTCCTCTGAAACTACTTAACGGATTTTCATGAAACTTCACAGGAATGTTGCTCTTGATGTGTAATTGATCCTAGCGAAATTTCAGGTCGCCCAGAAGTTCAAGATGGCTGCCATGGCTAAAAATAGATTTTCAAAATACAAGTTTGTAGCGACTACTACTTGAAAACTATAAGTGATATTAATATTGGACTTTTTGTAAAATGATCAGCATGACATGATGTTGGTCCTTGTCAAAAATTGTTTTGATTCAACGTTAAACATGGCTGCCAGCGGCCATCTTTGTTTACATAGAGTTATATAGTAAAAACTTGTAGCGACTAATCCTTTGAAACTACTTGGCAGATTTTCATGACACTTTACAGGAATGTTGCTCTTAATGTTTAATTGATCCTAGCAAAATTTCAGATTGGCCAGAAATTCAAGATGGCCGCCACAGCTAAAATTAGATTTTTTAAAAAAGAAGTTTGTAGCGACTACGTCTTGAAAACTATAAGTGATATTGATATGGGACTTTTTGTAAAATGATCAGCATGACATGATGGTTATCAGAGTCAAACATTATTTTGATTCGACGTTAAACATGGCTGTCAGCGGCCATCTTTGTTTACATAGAGTTATATGATGAAAACTTGTAGCGACTATTACTGTGAAACTACTTGACGGATTTTCATGAAACTTCACAGGAATGTTGCTCTTGATGTCTAATTGATCCTAGCAAAATTTCAGGTCGGCCGGAAATTCAAGATGGCCGCCACGGCTAAAAATAATTTTTCAAAAAACAAGTCTGTAGCGACTACTTCCTGAAATCAAAATCAATCAGTAGAGCTTCAAGGTCATTGACCTCTTGTTTAAATTCAAGTTTGTAGCGACTACTTCTTGAAAACTATAAGTGATATTGATATGGGACTTTTCTAAAATGATCAGCATGACATGATGTTGGTCCTTGTCGAAAATCGTTTTGATTCAACGTTAAACGTGGCTGCCAGCGGCCATCTTTGTTTACATAGAGTTATATAGTAAAAACTTGTAGCGACTACTCATCTGAAACTACTTGGCGGATTTTCATGAAACTTCACAGGAATGTTGCTCTTGATGTCTTAATGATCCTAGCAAAATTTCAGGTCGGCCGGAAATTCAAGATGGCCGCCACGGCTAAAAATAAATTTTCAAAATACAAGTTTGTAGCGACTACTTCTTGAAAACTATAAGTGATATTGATATGGGACTTTTTCTAAAATGATCAGCATGACATGATGTTGGTCCTTATCAAAAATCGTTTTGATTCGACGTTAAACGTGGCTGCCAGCGGCCATCTTTGTTTACATAGAGTTATATAGTAAAAACTTGTAGCGACTACTCCTCTGAAACTACTTGGCGGATTTTCATGAAACTTTACAGGAATGTTGCTCTTAATGTCTAATTGATCCTAGCAAAATTTCAGATCGGCCAGAAATTCAAGATGGCTGCCACAGTTAAAAATAGATTTTTAAAAAATAAGTTTGTAGCGACTACTTCTTGAAAACTA